>JBBPBX010016923.1:0-37894 GCA_038048925.1 Garcialebias charrua | reverse complement strand
ATGTTGTGATTGCTGCAGAATGTGGTCTGGCATTATCTTGTTGAAAAATGCAGGGTCTTCCCTGAAAGAGATGACGTCTAGATGGGAGCATATGTTGTTCTAGAACCTGAACATAGTTCTCTGCATTAATGGTGCCTTTCCAGACATGCAAGCTGCCCATGCCACAAGCGCTCATGCAACCCCATACCATCAGTGATGCAGGCTTCTGAACGGAGCGTTGATAACAACTTGGGCTATCCTTGTCCTCTCTGGTCCGGATGACATGGCGTCCCAGTGTTCCATAAAGAACTTCAAATCGTGACTCATCTGACCACAGAACAGTCTTCCATTTTGCCACACTCCATTTTAAATGACCCCTGGCCCAGTGCAAACGTCTGAGCTTGTGGAGCTTGCTTAGAAATGGCTTCCTCTTTGCACTGTAGAGTTTCAGCTGCAACGGCGGATGGCACGGTGGATTGTGTTCACTGACAATGCTTTCTGGAAGTATTCCTGAGCCCATTCTGTTATTTCCTTGACAGTGGCATTCCTGTTTGAGGTGCAGTGACGTTTAAGGGCCCGGAGATCACGAGCATCCAGTAGAGTTTTACGGCCTTGACCCTTACGCACAGCGATTGTTCCAGATTCTCTGAATCTTTTGATGATGTTATGCACGGTTGATGATGATAACTTAAAAGTCTTTGCTATTTTATGCTGGGTAACACCATTCTGGTATTGCTGCACTATCTTTCTGTGCAACAATGGTGGAATTGGTGATCCTCTTACCATCTTGGCTTCTGAGAGACACTGACACTCTGAGAAGCTCTTTTTATACCCAATCATGTTGTCAATTGACCTAATTAGTGTTAATTGGTCTTCCAGATGTTCTTTATATGCTCAATTTCCTTTTTCCAGCCACTTATTGCTACTTGTCCCAACTTTTTTGGGATTTGTTGACACTGTGAAATTTTGAATCAACATATTTTTCCTTTAAAATGTTACATTTACTCAGATTAAACTTTTGATCTGTCATCTATGTTCTATTACGAATAAAATATTGACATTTGCCATCTTCACATCATTGCATTCAGTTTTTATTCACAATTTGTTTAGTGTCCCAACTTTTTTGGAATCCGGTTTGTAGTATTATTTTCATTCATTCATTCAACCTTTATCTTTATTATCTTGTAATGCTCTTTGGACAATGCAAGTTGTTGCTGGAAGGTCCTATTTAAATAAAGTTTTTTATTGTTATTCCTGTTAACAATGTCTTTCTGTATCGTGCCTTCTTCCAAAGACTTTTTGTATAAAACTTGTGTGCTGATGAAATGAAAATGAAGGTGTTAGTAACATTGTACAATGATCTGACAGGATAAATGCTAACTCAGGGTGTCATACAGCTGTTAAACTGCTACTCAGTGTCATACAGCTGTTGAACTGCTAGTAAGGGTGTCATACAACTGTTATTGTTATTATGACATACACAATTGAAAAAAGTACCGGTACTTTGTCCGAAAAAGCAGATGCAGCATTTTCGATTTCCGTCCCCACCAACTTTCAACACAAAGTTACTCCCTTAGGGGCCTTTCAAATTGGGGGTCCAGAGTGGGGCAAATTAGGGTGGAGGCAGGTGTGGGTGTTTCACCTTTCTCACCCAGATTTTGATGCTGTCTGTCCAGGGAGTTGAGCCAGCGACCTTCTGATCACGGATCCACCTTCTCTACCATCACTCTCCAATCACTCCCAAATGGTGTTTTACTACTTTGGGGGCAGAGATGGTGTAGAGGTGGGGCAGATGAGCTGGGACCAGAAAGTCGCAGGTTCAACTTCCAGACATGCCCAGATGTCGTGGTGTCCTTGAGCAAAACACCCAATCCCTAATTGCTCCCCAGGCAGCCTATAGCTGCCCACTGCTCCACCTGGGTGTATCTCACGTGTGATGGGTTAAATACAGAGAACTAATTGTATGGGAACATACAATGATGACAACACATAACACTTTACACCAAAGTTGATGCTCAATAAATCTAACAATGCTCAGTCAGGTCGTCTGGATGTTTTTTGTTTTGTTTTTTTGAAGAGTCAAAAAAGAAACCGTCCAGACCTGACTGAACATTTTTGTACATAACAATTTACTTTACTTTACTTTACACACTCAAAGAGACTGTGACAGAAAGTTTGTGAAAGTGAAGTAAGAAACTGTAATTCCAATTCTAATGGAATTAATTGTTGTCGTGTGTCAGAACAGACTACCTGTACATACTTTTCATTGTCAGTTTTGCAAAGAGCTTATTGCTTATTTTGTTTTTAGTTTGCTTTCTCCTTCTTTCAGCTGTTCCCTCTTCAGGGGTCGTCACAGCGACTCATCCTCCTCCACTTCACTCTGTCCTCTGCATCCTCTGTCCTCACCAACTACCTCCACGTCCTCTCTAACTGCATCCATATATCTCCTCTATGGCATTCCTTTTCATCTTTTTCCTCACAGCTTCATTTCCAACATTCTGTCCCTCCTCTGGACATGTCCAAACCAGCTCAGACTGGCCTCTAAAACTGTAAGCTACTCTTGTTCAACATGTGCTGTACCTCTGATGATCTCATTCCTAACCTTATCCATCCTTGTCACTCCTAAGGAGAACCTCAACATCTTCATTTCTGCCACTTCCAGTTCTTTTTGTCCATGTCTTTGTCTATCATACAACATAGCTGGTCTCACCACTGTCTTGTAAACTTTTCCTTTGACTTTTGCCGACACTCTTTTGTCACAAATCACTCCTGAAACATTTTTCCATCACTCCATCCTGCCTGGACTCTTTTCTTCACCTCTTTGCCACACTCCCCATTTTCCTGGACCATCCCTTGTGACCTCTGCTCCTTGTAGCCTCACTGTTCCACCAGTCTCCCTCTCATTCACACACACATGTACTCTTGTCTTTACGGCTGACTTTCATTCCTCTTCTTTCAAGTGCATATCTCCACCTCTCCAGGTTCTCTTCCACCTGTTTCCCGTTTTCGCCACAAATCATGTCATAACTCTCTTATTTTTTGGGGGGACCAAAGTGTTTTATGCCAAATGTGCACATCTTTTTATTACAAGCTTTCACAACAAGAAGAGAAAATCAGGGCCCCTATTAGCTAATGTAAGCTACTGCAAGTTAAGCATTATTTAATCTAACAAAATAGCATTCCTTGGATTTTAAATCCCTCATTGACTTACAGGCATTTTAAACAAAGTTACGGTGTGATTTTTTAGCGCTCAAGTGCTGTGTTGTGAATGCATAGCTACTAGTGCATCAAATTTTAGTCCAACATCTGTGAAGTAGTTGTAGCTCTAGTTGTGTTTGCTAAGGTCAATCAGCTGTTCTTGAATTATGCTGACTCTAGAGGTTTCCAAGTTGTAGATGTGCATCCAATGAATACTTGTTGAGACATTCATTATACTGTAGTCCATCCACTAGTTTATGAGATATTTTACAAACAGACGCTTGTGCACAGAAACAGGCATCGCTTCGCTCGTCATTCCCCTTTCAACAGTGAGCGATAAAAACCTGCTTCCCGATTTGAAGCAGTTTTTTTAAATAGTTTCTGTCACCTCTACACCTGTCAAATCAGTGCTTGAGCAACCTCTACATGCGCCAGACCTCAAAAGCATCAGAGTGTGTGGCAGGTTAGTCCTGGGAGGGTGAGACAAACGAGCCAGAAGGCATCAAGGCAGACAACTAATGGACCCCAGAGGGAGCATGCAGTCAGACACGGAAAAAACAGTGATAGTCAGATGAGCAGAAAGTGGAAACACTAACAGAATCACACCCACGTAATAGGTTCGACAAAACGATGACACACACCAACTAAAATTACATTAAAATCTCTGACATACTGTGTTGTAATGTAAAAAAGGACAGAAAAAAAATACTTCTGTTGATTGACACACAAATGAAGTCTATCCTGTCTCTTACCATGTCAGCTATAACAGCCATGGTTAGGACAAAGATGGCCGCCATGGCCCAGGTGTTTCGTGCCCACCGGGTGCGATCGATCCACATTGAGAAAGAAACCAACCTCTTGGAAAACATCTGCCAAAAAAACATTTATTTTTGTTTTTCTTGTAGAATTTCTTAAACAGTTAATAAACTTACTGCAAATAGAAAATTTACTCAGACTATAGTTGGCAAATTTGATTCGTTTAACTCTGAAGATGTCAGAGACAGTTTTGAAGTGGGGTTCTGTGGAAAGGTTATGATCAATTAATATCTTAACTGCTGTAGATAGCTCTTTAAACACACTCAGTTCAGAGATATCAAGTTTAATTCTGACTGGACTGATAAGCTAGTCCTAATGGCACCAAGTCCAAAGTAGATCACTTCAATCTTTAAAAAACTGTAAAGCTATCTACAACAGATACAATTTGTTTAGAACTTTTTCAGAGTGGCATGGCAGCACAGTTGTTATCTGTTGCCTCAATGTGAGAAGGTTGCAGGTTTGTTTCCTGGTCTTTCTGTGTGTACGGTAATTTGCATGTTGTTCTCATGCACACGTGGGTTTCTCCAGGTTCTCCGATTTCCTCCCGCAGACTAAAACATGCATATTAGTTTGAGTGGTAATTCTAAATTGTTCCTTGGTGTGAGAGTGTGACTGGTTATATGTCTTGTTTGCATCTATTTGTCCCTGTGATGGACCGGTCTCAGGTGTCCCCTGCTTCTTGCACATTGACTGCTGGAGATAGGCCTGCTGTCCCGTGACCCAAAAAGGAGAAGTGAATAAAAGAAAATTGACAGCTTATGGATTACTTCCGGTAGGAATGGAAAGCACCTTGCATGGTAGTCTGCCGCTACCGGTGTATGAATGTGTGTAGCATTCAATGTGTGTAGCGCTTTGAGATTTTCACTAATGAAAAGCGCGTTATAAATTGAATTCATTATTATTATTATTATTATTATTATTTTCCCTCAGACTCCCACTTTAAAAGATCTGAACCAGTCTTGAAGATATATATTAGCGTGCTTTTCTCACCCTGGGGAAGACAGCAGCCAGGGAGCAAACAGTGAGGATTAGCAGCAACACCTGTCCAACTGCAAAAGTCACGTAGTTCACAACCAACCTGGACAAAAACAGAAAGGATATGAAAAAGAATTTCACTAAAAGCAAAAATAGCCACATAATTTAACATAAAACTGCTACAAAACTATATAACTGCCTCTGATTTTCCTAGCGGCTGAACATAAAAACAAAACAACAGTTAGGCCTGTCACAATAACAAATTTTGCTGGGCGATTAATTGCCTCAGAAATTATTGCGATAAACGATAATATTGTTTGAAATTCAACAACAATTAGTAATTATTGTAAAACTTAAGCAGAAATGTTTTTTGTTTTGTGTGTAGTACTTTTTTGACCACTGGATGGCAGTATAAGACTGTTTGAACCGAAGGATGGATAGTGAGGGAGCGAGCAGCATGTCTAGTTAAGAAAAATGGGACGTGACATGGTCTGCCTCTCTTCGGTTCTCAAAATGGTGGACGCTCTGTGGTTTGAGCTCTTTAGCATAGCATTTTTCACACAAAGCTTTTAATAAAAATCCGTAAACAAGTTCTCAGCTTCTTTTTGCAGACAAAAACAACTTTTTACACAAAGGCACGGGTTTCAGCCATGAATTTTGGATCTTCGACAAGGCGGAGGTTTATTCCTGAGGTCGGCATGTTAGCTTAGCTCGTAGCTTAGCTTCTCAGTTTAGCTGCTTTTAACGATCCAAAAACGCAAGTTTGGAAGGTCAAAACGGATTTCAAAGAGAAAGGGAGGGGTCAGTGAAGAGCACAGGAGTTGAGCTTTTTATCATCCAGTGTCTCCGGTAGAAAGACGGAGACACGAAGAAACGATAAAGTCGATAAATGAAAACGAGGTCAATAATTTTCATTTAGCATGCGATTAGTTGATTTACTGTTTATCGCAACAGGCCTAACAACAGGATTAAATAACTCACAGTGGGTCTATGAACACCTCCATGGCAGTGATGAAGAAGAGCACAATGATGCTGCAACTGAAGGCAGCGCCGCTTCGTTTCTCCTTTTCTGAGGAGTAGTGTTCTTCCAACTTTCCATCCACAAATCGCAGAGAAATGGGACTGATTTCTTGGTCCTTCTTTCTATTTAAAAAGCAACAATCAATGAAAAGAGAAGAAAAGCCAGGGACTGGAATACCACTATATAAATTTCCTTGTTTTAGGATACATTACTGGTAGTTGTCATTTGCACATGTATTAATGGAATTTAATCTTAAAACTCATCTGGTTTTGTCTCTCCCTCTAAACTTTATTTTTTACTTTCTTACATTTTTTGGGATTCTCTGTCCAGAAGCTCCTGCTCCAGTCGTTTGTTGATCGTTTGGTCTTCAGTCATCTTATTTCTCTAAAATATCAAAAAATGAAGAAAATTAAAAAGCTGAAACTTAGAGAACAGCCTCCAGGCTAACAACCTGCCACTTAAAGTGTAACAAGCTACATCTCTATATATGAATAAAAATAAAAATAAATGACAAATTTAGCAAAACTTTAACACAAATAATTGCTGAACCTTGATGTTCTTTAAGAAGATAAATGAAATAAATAAATAAAAAATATGAGTCCACAAGGAAGTTAAGAGATCAGTAATTTAAATGCACATGGTTGCTATGTTCCTATCCCTCATAGGTGTAAAAAAAAAAAAAGGGAAGAAAATATCAAAATAAATAACCATCATCATAATCTCCTTTTTTTTCTGGTTACCATCTATAATTCCTTCAAATCTCTGTGAACTTTGCAGTCTTGTTTAGGGACACGCATGACTAGGTGGCGGTGAATTCCTGTCTCTCAGAATGCCCCAGCATGGCAGCTCTTTCAGGTTGGAAAACCAGTAAACTAAATACTGAAAATGAATCTCCTTTCTTGTGCATCTAAAAATACAAACCAGCCAAACAAATAGCAGTTTCAGTAGAATAGAAGTACCTCCTGTGTATAGTTGGACAACCTAGACTGAGCAGAGGCTGAGTTCGCCTCGGGTGATGCGGTGTTGATCAGCTGCTGTGAGTTTTTGTTCCTCAGAGTGCCTGGTATCTGCAAAAAAAAAGAAGCAAAATTCTTCAGCGAAACAGGAAATACCTTTTGTGTCGTTAACTTTTTACTGTTTTAACTTGTTTTTAAAAACACAAACAACTCACGTCTCCATTGAGTCCATTTGCTTCCCGTTTGGGTGCGAGAACCAGGTACGTTTCGATGCCTTTCTCCAGCAGGTACTCGCACCTCTCTCCACCGTTCCCCGGCTCCAGTTCGAATTCTCCATGCAGGCTGTCCTTGGTGCTCTGGGAAACATGCACCTTCCTGTGCAGCACATAAAACTTCTTATGAAACCCCAAAGTACAAGAACATGATCCTGAAAAGACGTTGTTGAGCAGACTTCATGCTCCTACCCTGGGATTCCTCCAGACTCCATCTTATTGGCCACAGTGACGTCTGTGGACCAAACATCAAACTGCCAGCGCTTCTGTCCGAGCACTCCTCCGAGCACGGTGCCCGTGTGAACCCCCACTCGCATGTCCACGTTCGTTTTTGTCTTTTCCCGCACGTACCTGGATAAATAAATAACACGTTCTTTGCCTTTATTTAGTACCTCAGAGTGCGGTAGTTTTATGCTGATTCTACTCAGTTGTCTTTAATTTTTAAGATTTCTCGTTCACAAATTTGTCTCTTTAGTGGTACAGTATTTTCCCCCTGAACCAAATGAACATGGAGTTCCTCAAGGTTCAGTGCTTGGACCAATACTCTTTACCTTGTACAGTATGCTCCCATTAGGGAGCATATAAATATTAGTTGTAGCCTTTGCAATCACTTTGAAATGTCAGCATCACTCCTCTGCGTACTTCAAGTCTAAGTTTCTGTGAGTGGTACGTTTTTTTTTTTCTACCCTAAAGTCACCACTTACGAGATGGCTTCTACCATGGCGAGGCCCATCCTTATCGAGCAGGCAGCGTGGTCTTCTCTGAAATCAGGTAGACCACAGATGCAATAGTAGCAGTCTCCAAGAATCTTAATCCTCAGCTGGTGATGTTGCTGTAAAACAAAAAGAAAATGTTCACATTTTAAAAATAAATAAATAAAAAGCAGCAGCTTCAAACAGGATAAGGTGTGGTGCAAGTCTGTAAATCAGTAAACTATCATCTTATTTTGGTGTTAATTTTCAACCTTATTTCTCATTTTAAAGCTGATAAAACTGAACACAAATGTCCTGATGCATGCTCAATAATCCAGGTAGAAAACTCTATAAAAAGTTAAGTCTGTTCCTCTGGGCATTCAAAAAACAAATATGTGTTTCTATGAGAACAAAGATAAATAAACCAGTTCGATATAACAGGCATGTCATTGAAGCATAAATAAACTTTAATCAACGTTCATATGCAAATTGTTCTGGATAAACGCTTAAATTTTTTGTCTTTGTTCCTCTTTGTTTCTTGTGTTCTTTCGATGATTTCGCACAGTTGATAGCGCCCATTGTATGGACTGATAACATCCGAATCCGCTGGAATTCCTGTGTTTTACTCTTTTTTTTAATGCAGCTTTTAAATGTGATTTCTTGGCTTCGCGCCGAGCCATCTCTGGATGCCTTGAAGACACAGTTCACCGCTGGGCCACATTAAACACTGGTTTTAAGATTTATTCCTTGCATACAGATATTTTTCCAATTTATTTATTTATTTTTGAACAACAGGATGTACTGTAAAGGAAGAAAAATGAAGTGTCAATTTTTTTTGGTCAAAGGTTATGGATGTTTTTATTATGGCTGAGAATCTATCTCTGCCCATGAACCATATGTTTGGGTTAGAGGAAGGCTGCAGCTGGCTCCAAGGACCCCTCCTGAGCTCTGTAAACTCAGCTGAACTGATAAGGATATAAAAGCGAGCGTGTAATGCAGCTCGATGCCGATTCTTGTGTGTACTTTTATGTATATTTATGTAACCTATCCTGAAAATCTGACCTTGCAAGTAAAATCCTGGTTAAAAATCTTCTGCTGTCGAGGGTGCTTCTCATAGATAAACAACGTAAACGAGAATATTTTTTCTAAGTCATTGCTACATTGAAACAGGGGCTGTGTGTGAATTTGCTTAATTTGTGAGATTTTATGTGGAAAACAGGTTTAGGCATATAACACAAAATTAAAAAAAAACACTAATTGCTGATACTCACAGCAGCCAGCTTGTCAAAACGAGCAAAGAGCTCATTAAGCAGCTTCACGAGCTCCTGGGCGCTACACATCGAGGATAACTGGGTGAAGCCGACGATGTCTGCAAACAGTATACTACGACCAAAACACACAGACAGTGTTAACTGTATCTGCAGGGGGGTGCTGTCACAGAGCTAACACTGTGGTCCTGACCTGACGTTTTCATGGCGGTACATGTACATGGTGTTGAACTGCTGCTGCTGCTGAACATCTTCCTGATTGGCCTGGTTCTTCATGCCCTGCAGCATCTCATCGGCGATATGTTTCGGGAGGATGGACAGTAGCAATTCCTCCTACACGAGTAGTAAGAGGAGGGTGTCACGTTCAGGTAGCAGTGGGGAAGCATAAATAAACTTTAATCAACGTTCATATGAAAATGGTTCTGGATCAACGCTTAAATTTTTTGTCTTTGTTCCTCTTGGTTTCTTCAGCTAAACTTATTGAAATTCCAGGAATTGGTAGAATATAGTATTTTATCAGTTATGTATAGGGCTCATAATAACACATTACCTTTAAATATCCAAAGAAATTTTATAAAAAGACAAAGTTATTACAATCTCAAAGGGACAGAGATATTCATCAAACCACAATTCAGAACCAGCTTAAAGGGACGGTCTACCTCAATTCAGGGAGTTCGATTGTGGAATGCTCTGGAGAGTGATGTTAAAAATGCAAAATCAATGTATACATTTAAGAAAAAGGTCAAAAAGGACTTGCTCAAAAACTATATATGATGTAACTTAGTGTGTTTGTGTATTACACTTATGTTGTACTTATGATGTAGCTTAGTGCGTTTGTGTATTACAGTTAGAAAAATTAAGTAGAGTTATTCATTTTGTGACGCAGTTTGTGTATTACAGTTAGAAAAAATTAAGTAGAATTATTCATTTTTGTGATGTAGTTTGTGTATTACAGTTAGGAAAATTAAGTAGAATTATTCATTTTGTGAACATCTTGATGTTGTGCCATCTTGTAGTTTGTGTATTACAGTTAGAAAAATTAAGTAGAATTATTCATTTTATGATCTAGTTTGTGTATTACAGTTAGGAAAATTAAGTAGAAAAAAAAATTAAGTGTGATGTAGTTTGTGTATTAGTTAGAAAAATTAAGTAGAATTATTCATTTTGTGATGTAGTTTGTGTATTACAGTTAGAAAAATTAAGTAGATTTATGGGTGATGTAGTTTGTGTATTACAGTTAGAAAAATTAAGTAGAATTATTCATTTTGTGATCTAGTTTGTGTATTACAGTTAGGAAAATTAAGTAGAATTATTCATTTTGTGATGTAGTTTGTGTATTACAGTTAGAAAAATAAGTAGAATTATTCATTTTGTGATGTAGTTTGTGTATTACAGTTAGAAAAATTAAGTAGAATTATTCATTTTGTGATGTAGTTTGTGTATTACAGTTAGGAAAATTAAGTAGAATTATTCATTTTGTGAACATCTTGATGTTGTGCCATCTTGTAGTTTGTGTATTACAGTTAGAAAAATTAAGTAGAATTATTCATTTTATGATCTAGTTTGTGTATTACAGTTAGGAAAATTAAGTAGAAAAAAAATTAAGTGTGATGTAGTTTGTGTATTAGTTAGAAAAATTAAGTAGAATTATTCATTTTGTGATGTAGTTTGTGTATTACAGTTAGAAAAATTAAGTAGATTTATGGGTGATGTAGTTTGTGTATTACAGTTAGAAAAATTAAGTAGAATTATTCATTTTGTGATCTAGTTTGTGTATTACAGTTAGGAAAATTAAGTAGAATTATTCATTTTGTGATGTAGTTTGTGTATTACAGTTAGAAAAATTAAGTAGAATTATTCATTCTGTGATGTAGTTTGTGTATTACAGTTAGAAAAATTAAGTAGATTTATGGGTGATGTAGTTTGTGTATTACAGTTAGAAAAATTAAGTAGATTTATGGGTGATGTAGTTTGTGTATTACAGTTAGAAAAATTAAGTAGATTTATGGGTGATGTAGTTTGTGTATTACAGTTAGAAAAATTAAGTAGAATTATTCATTTTGTGATCTAGTTTGTGTATTACAGTTAGGAAAATTAAGTAGAATTATTCATTTTCAAAGTCAAAGTCAACTTTATTGTCAGATCTGCAATATGTACTGTACAGGACATACACAGGACCGAAATTGCGTTTCTCTCAGTCCCTCGGTGCAACAGTAAACATCTAAACATTGAAACACTGAAACATATAATAATAGACATAAGCATAAAATAGTAAAACTAACACTGTCCTGAGTTTTTTGCATAGTGGTATAAGAGTATGAAAATTTACACCAACTCTAAAACTAAAACATTAAACATTTAATGAACATAATACTGTCCTGAGTTTTTGCATACTAGTATAAAAAAAGAGTATAAAAAGTATAACTAAAATAAACTAAAGGTTTCTAGCATTGACATTTGCAAAGTGGCAAAGCAGCGTATGAGTTAATGTACACAGTATATGTATGAGGTAGTAGTTGATGTTGTTATAGAGGCAAAAAGTGGCATATGCAGTAAGGCACATTGGGCATCCCTAAATAAGACCGTTCAGAGCACACTGTATATGTATCAGCAGTGGTGTAGATATTAGAGTAGTGTAAATGTAAACAGTAGTAATTACATGTAAGCAGTAGTAATAAAAGTAAACAGTATTAATAAATGTAAACAGAGAATGTAAACAGTATTATGATTATAGGCAGTGATGTAATACAAACATTAGTGCAAGTATGAGAAGTAGTGCAAACTGTATGAGCACATGACCGAGAGTTTAGTGAATAACCCGTTTGATGACACAGAGTCCAGTGTTAAAATCTTTGTGTTGTGTGGTAATGTGTGAGAAAGTTTTAGTGTTAAGGCAGTTCAAATGGGAGGGGGGGCAGAGCAGGCAGAGTGTTTAGCATCCTGACTGCCTGATGAACAGAGCTGTCTCTCAGTCTGCTGGTTCGAGCCTGGAGACTCCTCAGTCTCCTCCCTGATGGCAGCAGTCTGAAGCAGCTGTGTAGTGGGTGTGTGGGATCACCTGTATTTTGTGATGTAGTTTGTGTATTACAGTTAGAAAAATAAGTAGAATTATCCATTCTGTGATGTAGTTTGAAGGTTATCATTGGTTGAACAAACTGTGAAATAAGGGGCAGATAAAATAAGATTTAATCTTCTTTCTGCTCCCTTCATTTTATCCTACTTGTATTCTTGTATCTGATGAAACTGTCTTGTATTGTTCTTTTAAAATGAATGAATAAACATCAAATCAAATCAAGAAAACAACTGTATTCCTGTGTGTTTAATTATACATGCATGTATAATTTGTCAACTTTGATTATTAATGGCTCTCGAGATCAGCTGGTCAGATGTGATTGAATCAGCTTCACAAAAACAAGTTAATCAAATTCACACAAAAAAAAACACAAATATGTATATATAAAAAAAAAAAATTCTGGAAATGCAACATGATCCGTTATGGCCCACAAAGCAAAGAGTCCATTATTTTTGCAGGTCCCTGATGGCAGATCCACTGGTGAAAACAAATGGCTCTCTAATCAACCTATTAGTCTGCATCAAAAGTAAACACAGGGTAATTAGGCCACACCTTCCTATCTGCTTATTAGTGCAGGTGAGTGTCTGTTTGCCTAAAACAAGAACATTTAGGCTGTTTTCTTACATGTCACAGAGATCTCCCACAAAGAAAGGTGTTCATTCCATGAAATCAAAAAGGCGTTCAATACAAGATCAACTGGACTTTATTTGTTGAAAAAGACTTTTCGACCCCTATCCAGGGGGCTTTTTCAATTCATTCCACGAATGTTTCAGTTTTGAGTTGAAGAAATGCATTCAGGTCAGGAGAGTTTAGGCTCTTAATGAAAGCCATTTTGTTGTCGTCCTCTCACCTGCTGGGTGCTCTGCTCCTCCAGAGTCAGTTTCACCTGCAGAGACTGACGAGCTTCCAAAAACGCAGTCCGGTACTTCCTGTCTGCCATGTAGAACGACATCACTCCTACTATGGCTGCACACAGGTACAGCATCACGTTGGCAAAGAGCTGAAGAGGAGGGAAAATGTTACTGTTTTTAAGGAAACTTTTATCTGTTATGATCATTTGAGGCAATTTGATGCATATCAACAATATTGATCAACAATCTCTTTTCTGTCATGTATCAAGTAAAGCACAAAAATTGAGAAATTGACAAGAGAGTAATAAGGTGGCCCTGTGGTGCAAAACCCATGATACATCCATCCATCCATTATCTTTTACCCGCTTCTTCCATTTTGGGTCACGGGGGTCGCCGGTGCCCATGTCCAGTAGTCACCGTGCGAGAGGCGGGGGACACCCTGGACAGGGTGTCCATCACAAGGACACATTGAGACAAACAATTCATGCTCACACCTAGGGACAATTTAGAGTTACTAATTAGCCTAACATGCATGTTTTTGGACTGGGGAGGAAACCGGAGTACCCGGAGAAAACCCATGAGAGAACATGCAAACTCCACCCAGAAAGGCCCCCGGACCGGGATTTGAACCGGCGGGGCAACCTGCTGGCTGAGAGGTGACAGCTCTGCCAACTGCACCACCGTGCCGCCCTCTTCCAGCTTCAGACCCACAGTACAATAAAAAACAATCAAATAAACAAATAAGAAAAATGTGTCTCAAAACTGCAAAAATAAATTAAATAAAGTTTTACAAAAGTGTTGCTTAACAAAAGTTTTTGGCTCTAAAGAGATAGCTCAGATCTGTTGAAATGGAGTCTACTGAAAGAATATGAACAATTAATATCTTACCTGCTGTAGATAGATCTTTGGTTGAGCTCAGATTAGAGAACTCTGGTTTATTTCTGACTGGACTAATGCTAACAGCTAGTGTGCGTAAGGTTAAGCTCAAAGTGTTATTTAGGCATTTTACAACAACTTTAATTTTAAATAAATAAATAAACAAACAAACAAACAAATATATAAATGTGGTTCGTGTAAATACTATTTTACAAATCTGTTTGACAATAGTTATATTTCATAGATAAAAACACAATAGTAACTATGGCATATTTGGTGCAACCTGCACAGTTCCATCATAAATATGATTTTTGTGACGAAACAACGGTGTGATATGGAAGTGACAGGTGTAAAGGATCACAAAATAGTGTTCACATAAAGTGTTATGAAAATTTCAAGAACGGAGATGTCTAAGGACAACAGAAATCCACTTTTGTGCTAGACTCACTCTGATGAGCCGTTAGCTCTTCAGACCAGTTGAAATTAAAAACCATTTATCCAGGATGAGGAGTTCAAAGAGCTATCTGTAGTAACACTTAAGAACATCTGATATCCTTTAAACATTTAGCATCAATTATTATATCCAATACCATCAATTACACGTTAAATATTTTTCATATTATATATTGTATAATGCAATGATTGTTCCATATTTAATCTATTGTACAGTATTGAAGTTTGGGGAAAAAACATGCAAAACAATTACAAACTATTTTTATTTTACAAAAAAAAGAGCTATAAGAATTATTAGTAGGAAGTGCTACAAATATATTATTTCATTAATTGAAATTATATATATTTTTTATGATTGGATATAGTATTTTACAAGTCATGTATAAAACTCATAAATAAAAACATTACTCGCTATGGCCAGTGATAAAGTGATTTACAGCCAAATCATGTGACTTGTCAGGTGTGACATGGCCACGTGATGCAATGAGTGCAACAATTCATGAGGGGTGGGTGTTCCTGCCTGACAAGATGTGGTACAGCCCTGACATCATATGCCACTACCATTCAAAACTGAACGGCTCTTTGAAAAGAATGGATGTTCAAACTCTGGTTCCCTTCAAAGAGCCATACTGTATATCCCATCTCTACCATTGATCAAAGAGACATTTTCTCTTGCATTTGTCAAGTCTGACAGCACAACAGCTTAGTGATTATCACTGTTGCCTCACAGGAAGAAAGTCCTGGGTTCTATCCCCAGTTTAGACCTGGGGTATAGTTTGCATGTTCTTCTCATGATTGTGTGGGTTTTCGCCAGGCACTCCGGTTTTCTCCTACAGTTCAAAAATATGCACATTAGGCTGCCTTCAGGCCCAGGCATTCTTGCAACAACAAAAAAATCCATGATCTGAATGGGATTTGCCTGGTTAAATAAAGGTTAATCAATAAATAACTTTTATTTTACTTTTTATTTATAATTACTTTTTAATAGCTTTTAAAAAAAAACTTTCTATACAAAAACAACTGGACTTTATTTGTAACAGAAGATGTTTCGCTCTTCATCCGAGGAGCTTTCTCAATTCAAAGAGTAGGTGAGTATGGTTCAGAAGGATTTTCAACAAACACAACATCCCAGTACATTTCAAACCCAACAGGACTCTCAGACAGAGGCTGGTGTATCCTAAGGACAAAACACCCACACACAAACAGAGTGGTGTAGTGTACAGTATGTGGTCCAGTGCAGCGAGGACTGTCCAGATCTCTACATTGGGGAAACTAAAGCCCCTTTTCCACCGGTCGGCTCGGGTCGGATGTTACGTCATATGTGCGTCGCAGAGACCCCCTTTCATCCTTTTCCACCGGATATTTCGAGCGGAGCCGCGCGAGATTTCCTGAGATTTTCGGGCTGCTTTCAGAGGGGTACTGAAGCGAGCTCACCCGCTCCGGAAGGAGGGAGGAGGAGACGAGAGCTGTTTTTACGGAAGCGAGGGACGCGATCACTGCAGGACTTTTACATGATAAACACGGTAAAAACAATTATTATTTTTTAAATTTATAGCAAAGATGGGTCTTCAGCTGAACGTGTCCTTAATAAAATCACGTACTGCTCAAAACTGCAGGATTTTAAAAAAATAGGTTCGCCACGAGCAACACGCGGCGCGCGGGCGGCTTTATGTCTTTAAATGTAGCTCAATGAACAGATATAAAATATATTTCATAGCTGACTTTAATAGTACGAGGGCTCCTGAGCTTAACCACGCTTTAATATTGTCACGTATGGTCAAATGTGCTGCATTTAAAGTAGTTTCGCTTTGACTTTTTCCAAAACCTGTGTTTGCACAACGAAAATAAATTATAAAAATTCGAATTTTATTTCAAATAACTCCAACAGGATACATTTCGTATATGAACATGTTGTGATCACACTAGATTTTTTTGAAAAATATCAGCTTTGTGGTTTTTGATAGAATTGATAATATGTGAAACAAAGTAGAAAATAATGGACGTAGGTTGACACATTTATGTCTATAAAACATTGAATTTTATTTCAAATAACTCCAACAGGATACATTTCGTATATGAACATGTTGTGATCACACTAGATTTTTTTGAAAAATATCAGCTTTGTGGTTTTTGATAGAATTGATAATATGTGAAACAAAGTAGAAAATAATGGACGTAGGTTGACACATTTATGTCTATAAAACATTGAATTTTATTTCAAATAACTCCAACAGGATACATTTCGTATATGAACATGTTGTGATCACACTAGATTTTTTTGAAAAATATCAGCTTTGTGGTTTTTGATAGAATTGATAATATGTGAAACAAAGTAGAAAATAATGGACGTAGGTTGACACATTTATGTCTATAAAACATTGAATTTTATTTCAAATAACTCCAACAGGATACATTTCGTATATGAACATGTTGTGATCACACTAGATTTTTTTGAAAAATATCAGCTTTGTGGTTTTTGATAGAATTGATAATATGTGATACAAAGTCTTTATTGTGTTCTTCTTCTAGTGGTGGCTAGTACTGTAGTAAATAGCTTGAGGAACACTACTGCCACCATGTGGTAAGACGAGTAGGATTCTGGACCCCGCCCACAGAAGGGGTACAAAAAAGCTGTGGAAACAGAACATAGATGTGACCCGACCCGAACTGAGCCGACCTGAGCCGATCCAACCCGAGCCGAGCCGAGCGGTGGAAAAGAGGCTTAAGCAGCCTCTTCACAGACGAATGTCCTAACACAGGAGAGCAACCTCCTCTGGACAAAACTCAGCTGTTCACCTCCACCTCACGGACAAAGGTCACTCATTTGAGGACCAGAATGTGAACATTTTGGACCGAGAACACAAATTGTTTGAGAAGGAGGTGAACAAAGCTGTTTATGTTAAAAGAGAAAAACCTTCTCTTAAAAGGGGAGGTGTCAGATTTCAACTTTCAAAAACACATACCATATTTTTCGGCATATAAGTCACATTTTTTTGCCTAATTAGCATGTCTTGCAACTTATACGGCGAAGCGACATATTTGTGGATTCCCCCCATATTTTTTAGACCAATTTTTGGCAGAGATATGACCATTTCCATTCATTCTGATGAAAAAAATGGAACAGTACCACTTTCGGCCGCTAGGGGCGCAGTACCACTTTTGGCCACTTGGGTCCACTGAGCGTTACCAGCTCATGTGTCCAAAAGCAGACTCATCTGGTCGGACTCACTCTGTCGCAGCACGGCCTCCTGCTCTCTGGAGGTCAGAACTACCTGTTGCCTCAGGAGTTGGCAGAACTCTTCACCAGCGACACAGAGGATAAAGAATTCAACAGGTTTGAATAAAAATAAATAAATAAATAGGTGTTTCTGTCATCATTATGGGCGGGTGAGCATGTAGTAATTTTAAAGCCGCTTTATTTCGTCGGCTTCATTTTGCCATGTTTTAACCGTCAAAGTGCATTTATTAAGAAAAGTTCAGCTCAGACACATCTTTGCTATAATTTTCAGCAAACAAATATATTTTTAAGGTGTTTATCTTGTTAAATTTTAAAGACATGCAGGTTTCCACTAGATGTGGGTGCACGCTGAGACAGGAACCTCTTTTTTAAATCCAGCTAATTTGAACATTACGTTCATTTTTAAAGGAAAAGTTCAGCTCAGACACACTTTTGCTATAATGTCAGCAAAAAAATGCCGGTATATATTTTTAAGGTGTTTATCTTGTTAAATTTTAAAGAAATACACCGTTTCCACTCGATACGGGTGCACGCTTGAGACTGCGAAAGTCTAATCCAGCTGATTTGAACATTACGTTCATTTTTAGCAGAGATATGACCATTTCCATTCATTCTGACAAAAAAACATGGAGCCGTACCACTCTCGGCCGGTAGGGGCGTAGTACCTCTTTCGGCCACTTGGTGTTTATCTTGTTAAATTAGAAATGCACCATTTCCATTTGATTCGCGTGCATGTTTCGTTGACCCGACGTAGTGAAACTATTTAAATCCAGCTGATTTGACAATTACGTTCATTTTTAAAGGAAAAGCTCAGCTCAGACACACTTTTGCTATAATGTCAGCATAAAAATACCGGTATATATTTTTAAGGTGTTTATTACGGTGGCCGAGGGGTGCAAACGCGCTGCAAGAAGAGATAAGCGCTACAAAAAATTAAACACGCTGAAAAAAATGAACGTACTGCAAAAGGACGGCTGCAAATTAAAACGGCTGCAAATTAAAAAAGACGGCTGCAAATTAAAAAGGACGGCTGAAAATTTAAAAAGAGGGCTGCAAATTGAACAGCTACAACGAAGTGCTCCAGACCACCAGTGTTAATTTTGACAGCTATTTTTAATTTAGTTTTAGTCTTAGTCATGTGACTAAAACATCATTTAGTTTTAGTCATTACTTAGTCATCAGAATTTTTTTTGTTTTAGTCTAATTTTAGTTGACAAATCAATGAAAACATTTAGTCGACTAAATCTACAGTCAATTAAGTCGACTAAGTTATACATAGTAAAAACTTTTCATCAATTTCATCAATTCTCTGTAGTTACTAAAACAAAACAATGTTTTAACCATAATATTAATCTTAATATGCAATACATACAACAACAAATAAAACTTTTTTCAAACATCTTTATTTGTCTAACCTTCAGTGTTAATTTTGACAGCTATTTTTAATTTAGTTTTAGTCTTAGTCATGTGACTAAAACATCATTTAGTTTTAGTCATTACTTAGTCATCAGAATTTTTTTTGTTTTAGTCTAATTTTAGTTGACAAATCAATGAAAACATTTAGTCGACGAAAATAATTAGTCGACAAAATTAACACTGCAGACCACTAGGGGCAGTCGAACAAAAAAGAGGTATTGATGCAGCGTATCTGTACTTCTTCTTCTGGGTCGATTCTCCCTCGAGATCTGAAACTTCACGGAATTTCATTTATTCAACCTTAATTTATAGAGGTTAAATTACAAGATAAAGCTTAAGGTATGGTTAATAAACTCTGTATTTACGTGTTTGTTAATTGTGGTAATGTTATCCATCATTGCTGCAACTTTAGCCACAGTAGCTAACGCTGCCTGTCAGTGATGTAATGCTTTAACGTTTACTTTCTGTATTTACGTGTTAGTTGGCTGTGATAACGTTAATCATCATTATCAATTTACTATTCTGTAACTATTCTGGCGGCCGTGGTGTAGTGGTAATGGCAGTTGTCCCCCGATCGGAAGGTTGGCGGTTCAAATCCCGGTTCCCCACACCATGTGTCGTTGTGTCCTTGGGCAAGACACTTAACCCCGAGTTGCTCCCGGTAGGACTGGAAAGCACCTTGCATGGTAGTCTGCCGCCACTGGTTTATGAATGTGTGTAGCATTCAATGTGTGTAGCGCTTTGAGATTTTCAGTAATGAAAAGTGCGTTATAAATTGAATTCATTATTATTATTATTATTATTAACTGTTTAAGGAAACATCCTCTGATCTAGCTAGCAGCCACAGGTAGCTAAACTGTACACTGCTGCTGTGTCAGTGCTGTAAATGTTTATCTGACATCTTACAACACTGTTGTTTAGAATAGCATTTTAAATATTAAATTAAAAGCTAATCTCTGACATCTTACAACACTGTTGTTTAGAATAGCATTTTAAATATTAAATTAAAAGCTATATGTCAAACCATTTCCATGTTCTGATGCGATTAATAATTCATCTTTTTGTTTTCTTTTTGTGTCCATCTCTCTCACCACCTAACAAACATGGCACAGTCATCAACACATTGTTATTGCAGTGTGCCATGTTGATCCAATAATAAAAAGATCACAAAATATCAAAACGCTGCCTCCATCCAGCATCCAGCCACATGTATGGCTCCTCCACAACCAACCAGAGGATTGAGTCCTGGTGGTCCATATTCAGAAAGGGAAGGTAAGTGGTCTTCATAAACTAATTTAATTACAAGTAACCATAATTCAAACATGGATATACTGAAAATAACTTGATTTCTGTTGGTGTCAGTTCTGGATGCAGATCTTTGAGAAGCTGGATTCTTCACGGGAGTCACGAGCACCAGTGTCTGCTGACATATTGTTTTGGTGATGTTCTTCAGAGAGACTTGGATGAGTGTGTGAGACTGTTGAACAGTCACAGGATACGCCCCTCCAGAGCAGCATCATGTCCAGGAGGAGTGCCAAACGAGCTCTATGGGTCTGAGCTGGACACCACCCTCAGAAGAGGATCTAGAGGAACTAAAGTTTAGTCAATAATATCATCCTACCTCCAGCAATGAAGCTTTCATAGTGTTCAGTGATAACTTCTATCTGGCCTTCAGTGTCAGTTGTTCCTGTGAGGTGCTGGTACAGCATCTCTGCCAAGAACCTAGGACATGGACCTCCATGAACTATGGATGTGGCAATCATCCTCCCAGCAAGAAAGTATTCATCATCCTTTGCAACTGTACACATTTTGGTCACATTAATCCCACATCCACCAACAGTTGTCAACATTCATCTGAAGAAATTGTAAAACTTCTCTCTTAATAACAATACCTGCACTGTCAAAAGTGATACATTTCCTTTCATCGGGTTCGTCAAAGATTCTGCGAGTTCTTAGTCAGTCTATCAGAAGGTTGAAGAACTCACGCTTGGACCACCATTGTCCACTCCATCCTCAGCTCGTCCCTCATCATCAGTGAATTTCACAAAGATGTCATTGAAAGGGTCAAACGAAGCACGTTTAAAGCCTCGTACTGCTCCATCCCACACATTTGCTCTATTGATGTTGAACCGCATGGTAGAATTTTTATTTATCTTTGCTGAGAGCTCAGAAATAATGTCTGCAGCAGTCACGTTGTCTGTGCTGTAAAACATGTGGTGGGCTATTACTTCAAATACCTAAGGCACACAAAATGAGTTGGAGAAAAAAAAATAGTAATAAATACATTTCCACTGCAGAATGCTCCATATGCTCTTCTGGCTCAGACTCACTGTCAACTAAAATGGGCGCATACACATTTGTGTACATGCTGTATTGTGAAGAAAAAAAGGAGCACATATTTTAATATTTATAGGAATTTCATACCTGATAAAAGCATTGAAGTATTTATCAATCAATGATGACATTAGGGCAGATAACACAAGCATGTTTGGTTATTTCTTGAACACTACTCAGTTTGTATAAAAAAAAAAGGTTTTACTGAGGGTACAAGTAGGCTCGATTTGGAAATGTTACAAAATCCTTTAGTTAAGCTTTACTCTTCAGTTAGTGACTGCTTTTATTTGCCCCTGTAGGACATTTCAAATGTTTATGCAAAATCTTATTTACAATTTCTACACATAACTTCAGCCAATCTGAAGTTTCAGATCTCGAGGGATAATCGACCCAGAAGCAGAAGTACAGATACGCTACGTCAAGACCTCTTTTTTGTTCGACTGCCCCTAGTGGTCTGGAGCACTTCCGTTGTAGCTGTTCAATTTGTAGCCCTCTTTTTTAATTTGCAACCGTCGTTTTTTAATTTGCAGCCGTCCTTTTGCAGTTCGTTCATTTTTTGCAACGTGTTTAATTTTTTGTAGCGCTTATCTCTTCTTGCAACGCGTTTGCACCCCTCGGCCACCGTAGTTTATCTTGTTAAATTTTAAAGAAATACACAGTTTCCACTTGATGCGGGTGCAAGCTTGAGACAGCGAAAGTCTAATCCAGCTGATTAGAACATTACGTTCATTTTTAAAGGAAAAGTTCAGTCAGAAACACTTTTGCATTAATGTCAGAAAACAAATATATTTTTAAGGTGTTTATCTTGTTAAATTCATCCCACATTGCACCCGACCCCTTTGGGTGGTGGCCGAGGGCGGGGACCCTGGCGGTCTGATCCTCTGCTACAGAAGCTGGCCATTGGGACATGGAATGTCACCTCTCTGGTGGGGAAGGAGCCTGAGCTAGTGTGTGAGGTTGAGAGGTTCCGGCTAGAAATAGTCGGACTCACCTCAACGCATGGCTCTGGCTCTGGAACCAGTTTCCTTGAGAGGGGTTGGACACTCTTCCACTCTGGAGTTGCCCCTGGTGAGAGGCGCCGAGCAGGAGTGGGCATACTGGTTGCCCCCCATCTTGGTGCCTGTACGTTGGGGTTCACCCCGGTGAACGAGAGGGTAGCCTCCCTTCGCCTACGTGTGGGGGGACGGGCTCTGACTGTTGTTTGTGCCTATGCACCAAACGGCAGCTCAGACTACCCACCCTTTTTGGAGTCCTTGGAGGGGGTATTGGAGAGTGCGCCTCCTGGGGACTCCCTTGTTCTACTGGGGGACTTCAACGCTCACGTGGGCAATGACAGTGAGACCTGGAGGGGTGTGGTTGGGAGGAACGGCCCCCCTGATCTGAACCAGAGTGGTGTTCTGTTATTGGACTTCTGTGCTCGTCATGGATTGTCCATAACGAACACCATGTTTAAGCATAAGGGTGTCCATATGTGCTCTTGGCACCAGGACACCCTAGGTCGCAGTTCGATGATCGACTTTGTTGTCGTCTCATCTGATCTGCGGCCGCATGTCTTGGACACTCGGGTGAAGAGAGGGGCGGAGCTGTCAACTGACCACTACCTGGTGGTGAGTTGGCTCCGATGGTGGGGGAGGATGCCGGTCAGACCTGGCAGACCCAAACGTATTGTGAGGGTCTGCTGGGAACGTCTGGCAGAGTCTCCCGTAAGACGGAGCTTTAACTCCCACCTCCGGGAGAGCTTTGAACACGTTCCGAGGGAGGCGGGGGACATGGAGTCCGAGTGGGCCGTGTTCCGCGCCTCTATTGTCGAGGCAGCTTATCGGAGCTGTGGCCGCAAGGTTGTTGGTGCCTGTCGTGGTGGCAACCCTCGAACCCGGTGGTGGACACCGGCAGTGAGGGATGCTGTCAGGCTGAAGAAGGAGTCCTATTGGGCCTTTTTGGCTTGTGGGACCCCGGAAGCAGCTGATAGGTACCGGCAGTCCAAGCGGCATGCGGCTCGGGTGGTTGCTGAGGCAAAAACTCGGGCGTGGGAGGAGTTCGGAGAGGCCATGGAGAATGACTTCCGTACGGCTTCGAGGCGATTCTGGTCCACCATCCGGCGTCTCAGGGGGGGAAAGAGGTACGCGACCAACACCATTTATGGTGGGGGTGGCGTGCTGCTGACCTCAACTCGGGATGTTGTGAGTCGGTGGGCGGAATACTTCGAAGACCTCCTCAATCCTACTGGCACGTCTTCCACTGAGGAAGCGGAGCCTGGGGACTTTGGGTCGGGTTCTCCGATCTCTGGTGCTGAGGTCGCCGAGGTGGTTAAAAAGCTCCGCGGTGGCAAGGCTCCGGGGGTGGATGAGATTCGCCCGGAGTTCCTTAGGGCTCTGGATGTTGTGGGGTTGTGTTGGCTTACGCGACTCTGCAATATCGCGTGGACATCGGGGGCAGTTCCCTTGGATTGGCAGACTGGGGTGGTGGTTCCCCTATTCAAAAAGGGGGACCGTAGGGTGTGTTCCAACTATAGGGGGATCACACTCTTAAGCCTCCCTGGTAAGGTCTATTCAGGGGTTCTGGAGAGGAGGGTCCGTCGGATAGTCGAACCTCAGATTCAGGAGGAGCAGTGTGGTTTTCGTGCTGGTCGTGGAACACTGGACCAGCTCTAATAATAATAATAATAATAATAATAATAAATTCAATTTATACCGCACTTTTCATTAATAAAAATCTCAAAGTGCTACAACAATAAAAACAAGTGATAAAATCAAATAAAATCAATAATGGTATTAACTAAGATTAAAAACAGAATCATGTGGAGGCAGAATAGGCCTGCTTAAAAAATAAATAAATAAATAAATAAAACAAGTGATAAAATCAAGTAAAATCAATAATACTATCAACCAAGATCAAAGATAAAATCATGCGGGGGCAGAATAGGCTTGCTTAAAAAGAAAAGTCTTTAAACCGCTTTTAAAGTCAACCAGTGACTGTGGAGCTCTCAGGCAGTCAGGAAGGGAGTTCCATAGGCGGGGGGCAGCCACACAGAATGCCCTGTCTCCCATGGTCCTTAATTTGGTTCGTGGAATGTGAAGTAGATTACTGTTCTGTGATCGTAGAGACCGGGTGGATGAATATGGTGCAAGAATGTCCTTTAGATAGTCAGGTGAAGTTCCATGTAAGCATTGATGTGTAATGAGAGCAGTTTTGTATTGAATTCTGTAGGTGACAGGAAGCCAATGGAGGTTATGGAGAATGGGTGTAATATGTTCAAATTTACGAGCTCTCAATAAAATCCTTGCTGCACTGTTTTGAATATATTGAAGTTTCTGAAGGTTTTTGCCAGGGATTCCAATAAACAGGGAGTTGCAGTAGTCGAGCCTGGAGGAGACAAAGGCATGGACGAGCTCTACACCCTCAACAGGGTCCTGGAGGGTGCGTGGGAGTTTGCCCAACCAGTTTACATGTGCTTTGTGGACTTGGAGAAGGCATTCGACCGCGTCCCTCGGGGGGTTCTGTGGGGGGTACTCCGGGAGTATGGGGTACCAGGCCCTTTGATAAGGGCTGTTAGGTCCCTGTACGACCGGTGTCAGAGCTTGGTCCGCATTGCCGGCAGTAAGTCAGGCTCGTTTCCGGTGAGAGTTGGACTCCGCCAAGGTTGCCCTTTGTCACCGATTCTGTTCATAACTTTTATGGACAGAATTTCTAGGCGCAGCCAAGGTGTTGAGAGGATCCGTTTTGGTGACCTTAGAATCGCTTCTCTGTTTTTTGCAGATGATGTGGTCCTACTGGCTTCATCAGTTCGTGATTTACAACTTTCACTGGAGCGGTTTGCAGCCGAGTGTGATGCGGCCGGGATGAGGATCAGTTCCTCCAAATCCGAGGCCATGGTCTTGAGCCGGAAAAGGGTAGCATGCCCTCTCCGGGTCGGGGAGGAGGTCCTGCCCCAAGTGGAGGAGTTTAAGTATCTCGGGATCTTGTTCACGAATGAGGGAAAACTGGAGCGTGAGATCGATAGGCGGATAGGTGCAGCGTCCGCAGTGAAGCGGGCGCTGTACCGGTCTGTCGTGGTGAAGAGAGAGCTGAGTCAAAAGGCAAAGCTCTCAATTTACCGATCGATCTACGTTCCCACCCTCATCTATGGTCATGAGCTTTGGGTTATGACCGAAAGAACAAGATCTCGGATACAAGCGGCTGAAATGAGTTTTCTCCGCAGGGTGGCTGGACTCTCCCTTAGAGATAGGGTGAGAAGCTCAGTCATCCGGGAGGGACTCGGAGTAGAGCCGCTGCTTCTCCACATCGAGAGGAGCCAGTTGAGGTGGCTCGGGCATCTGGTTAGGATGCCTCCTGGACGCCTCCCTGGTGAGGTGTTCCGGGCATGTCCCACCGGGAGGAGACCCAGAGGAAGACCCAGGACACGCTGGAGGGACTATGTTTCTCGGCTGGCCTGGGAACGCCTTGGGATTCCCCCGGAGGAGCTGCTCCAAGTGGCTGGGGAGAGGGAAGTCTGGGCCTCCCTACTTAGGCTGCTACCCCCGCGACCCGACCCCGGATAAGCGGAAGAAGATGGATGGATGGATGGATGGATGGATCTTGTTAAATTAGAAATGCTCCATTTCCACTCGTTGCGGGTGCATGCTTGAGACATTGAAAATCTTTTTTAAATCCAGATGATTTGAACATTACATTCATTGTTAAAGGAAAAGTTCAGCTCGGACACATCTTTGCTATAATTTTCAGCAAACAAATACTGTAAGTGTTTTTAAGTTTTAATCTTGTTTAAGTCCTTCCATGCACGCTCCTGTGGCCATTTGGCAGCCAATCCATTTTTGGTAAAACACCGGCCCACATTTCCGTGTTGTCAGCGGTGACACGTAATATACGCGACACGTCAGTGGTGACGCATAATAATTGTGACGTATACGGTGGTGCGACATGTTTATGGATTTTTCCACTTTATTGGACATAATTGGACTTATGCGACGTGTACGGTGGTGCGACATGTACGGCGGAAAATATGGTAATGCAGCTTTAAGACTGATTCCCAGCCAGTTTTCACACATGATGGGAACAGAGGAGCCTCATCAGTGAATTAGAGTAACAAAGACCCTAAGAAACCCCTACTGTTAAGGTGTGATGTGTGATTTGTCAATCTACATCGGTATGTGTGTATCTTATCTCAGCCTTTAAAACCTGAACCCCTACACTCACTGCTCTTTGAGTTGAGAAAACTCCTTGGATGAAGAGCGAAAAGTCTTTTAACAAAGTCCAGTTTCTATTGTATTGAAAGTTGCTTGAAATGATCATGTCCTGGATGACTGAGAATCTTCACTAGCATATAGCATTTTACAACTGGTGCTGTGACCTATTTAATTGTATTTGTTAATTTATTCTTTGGGTAAGATAACTAATTATAGATCTGCTGCGTACTGTTAGGTGACATCTGCCTGACAAAAAACCAGCCTAGTATAAATAAATCAATTGCTCTTTGTACCCACACATCTTGAACAAATCAGTTTATCAAATCAATGAATTTTATGTGATTGCTAATCAAAAGTAAGCTGCCAAAAATAATGATAATCCAGTACCAGTCAAATTTATTCTGAAATTCTTCCTGGAAGCAGCTTTTATTTAATGCTATTTGGTTGATTATTCTGAAGAGGATCAACACACTCAAAATCACATGCTACTATCAAACATTCAAGTATATTTTGTAAAAAGGAAGAGTAGTTATAATTTGAAGGGAATAGATATTTTTGTCAAACCTAAGCATAGGACCAGTTTAAAGGGTCGGTCTACTACAATTCTGGGAATTGGTCTGTGGAATGGTTTGGAGGATGATGTAAAGCTAGTAAAGTCAATGTTAATATACAAGAAAAAGATCAAAACTATTTTGTTGAAAAGATATATATAAATGATTTATGTTTACTATGTCTACTACGCTAACATGAAATTTTGATGAGCTAAGCACTTGCTGTATTATATGAATGATTATTGTTTGAATTGATAGTTAGAATTGATTTTGTTTAAGAGGGAGCAGATATGATAAGAATTTTTTTCTTCTTCTGCTTCCCTTCATTTTATGTTTGTTTTTTAAATTTTGAAAATGTGTTTGAGTTTTTTTAAATGGAAATGAAAATGAAATGAAAAAATAAACTAAACGAAACAGGTCTAGTTGAAACAAAAACACAAACATTGTTTGAGTCGCGTTCCTAAATGTTAATACACAGAAAGTAGAAGAGATAATAAAACACATATTTGCCACATTTGCTGGAATTTTCTTGAATATTTGTGTGGAAACAGTCCAGATTGTAAATCTAAACAGTAATACAGGAAGATTGCTTTAAAATTTAATTATAGGTGTAATGTTCATGAAAGTGATCTATGAATAAATTGATATGGTAGTTATGACAGTATGACTATTGCTTCAAATTTGAATTGTTCGTTTATTTTACTTTACCATATATTCTTTAAAATCCCTTTCAAATTGACTTTTAGGAACCCATCGTCTTCTCAGGTCATAGATTGAGTAAAGAAGATGACTCCATCTGGTTCAGATCTGCTGAACTGGAAGATAATGGATTCTACACATGTGTTCTAAGGTATTGTGTCTGCATGAGCATAAACCTAGCTGTTCTAAATTCATTCTGTCCAGGAATCTTGTTATATCCTTGTGTAAAATGCTGTACCTACAATCTAGTCTCTTTGAGGAAGTACAGGCCCTGTCACACAGTTGTAAGAATTATGAGGAGGTCAATATTAATACTGACCTCTTTATCCTTAATTAATCTACTTATTCAGATTGAATAGTAAATTCACGGATTCTGTTCTTTTTCAGTTTACCCAATATCTCTGTGATCTTTATGATGGATAAATAAACAGAGCCATTAAGTGACAAAGACGTTAACTTAGTTTGATATGTCAAAGAGACACTATCATTTATTTAGAATAAATCAACTAAATTAACACCATTACACTTGATTGACATGATTTCACTTTCTTTCAATTTAAAACGTCAGCACACTTAAATTCAACACAACAGACTTCAATATTGGATGTAAACATATTTAGTCTGAGGGCTCTTTAAACTTAAAATAGTTTCCAGCTTAGATTGAGAGGGGAAAGAATAGGAGGAAAGATTTAAGAAGAATTGGGAGGTTAAGAGAGGAAATTTATCTTGCATTTATGAAACCAGATGACACTCTTCCGTACGCGTCCAGCTAAGATATCATCACACCTCCAGCAAGCAAACAGCTGCTCCTTTACCTTAAGACGTCCGCCTTGGTTCTGGTAAAGAGCTGTGGTCAACTTTAGACTGACGAGTCGTCGGTCCCGCAAGTCCAAGCTGGACTCCACGCGTGTTTACCTTGTCGGTGTCGGTGATACTCGCTTTCATCGGCAAAAGTCGTGGCAGTCGTGGTTTCTNTCCAGATGTTTCTTAACGCAGATTTCAGAGTAGTGTAAAAACCATAGAAAGTGTAAAGTTGCACATATGCACTACAGGCATATATTTCATGCATGTGCTTGGTGCTGAAGTATAAGATACTAATGCCTCTTTTCAATTAGTACCTTTAGTATACGTTATGTTTCCATTATGCTTTCAGTACCGGCTCCAGTAGGTTGGGTTCAAATTTTTATTTTTCCCTTTTTCCCTTTTATAGTTGGTCTCCCTTCACACCTCACAGCCATCCTCTTCACACCATTATGATTTTTATAGAAAGAAAGGAAAGACAGAAAGTAAGACTACAAAACAAATATCCACAAAAAGAGCACAAGGCAAACACACCCAACTGCAATCTGCAATCCTGCAAAGTACATGACAAAACACAGCAAAAAAACATATACTGTATGCATAAAATACACATAACATTCATGACTTTGTAGTAGGTTACTAAATGTATACACCCATACCTACATGTACATATATACATATACCATACTTTTCGCCGTATAAGTCACTTCAGTGTATAAGTCGTTTTGTCCAATTATTGGGAATAATTTGGAAAAATCTATAAATACGTCACTTTGCCCTATAAGTCGCATCTATTATGCGTCACCGTTGACGCTGTTTGCTTTTGTGGATCAGAGAGGTAGTCGCAAGGTGCGTGACACGACTTCACTGCAGCCTACCTACTAACAGGGTCTATTGAACTGGTCCCGGAGTTTTAACTATGTTGGGACTGCTCTGACTCAAGGCTGATTATGGGAGAATTCATCTGGATAATTAACCTAGCATCCGCAAGCCACACCCCTTTTCACACCTTACACCTCTCTCCGCCTTAGCGACCGGGGACCGGAGAGGTTAGTATAAGGCAACTTGCGTTAATGGAGGCTTCTCCCCTGTTTAAGCTTGTAATTATTACCGATCCAGTAAATTTTAGGATCCACGTGATTGGACCCTGGGGTATTGTTTTAAATATAACCTTTGTGCTAAAGTTTAACCCTTTAAAAGCTCCTAATATTTGTTGTTATCTTGGTGAACCAAACTTACATTACCATGGACAAGTGGGTGATGAATAAAACTCAAGAATTTTACATTTTGTTTGCTTTAATTAACTAGTTTGCAGGGAAGGATCAGCGCTATAGCATAACCGTACAATTAATTATTATGATTATAGGTAAAGAAAAAGTATTAATTCACCAAACAATCTTCAGACTAGATGTTAACATACTCGATCTGCGTGGAGTCCTTGAGAAAGGTTCTTTTCTGGAGTCCAGGCTGGAGAGGGTCGGAGAATCTCCTCATTGATGTCACATAGTTAACACTCACAGTACCCATCCAGTCTTATGGACCAGAATTAGATCGCTTAATCTCAGGTAGACTTCTTATCCGATCTTAGGGATCAGAGTTAGAGCAATCTGTTGCAATCACACGTCTCACCTGACCTTATAGATCAGGGTTTAGAGATTTACTTAAAATCGTACCCATTGGATGTATCTCCCCAAAGCCCTTATTATCCTCTGGCAACCTCGAGCAAATAAGTCACTAAAATATTTAAACTCCCTGTCAGCTACTCTGTCCGCAATTAGTTTAATTTGATTTAAATTTTTACTGAAAACCAGGTCCAGTGAGATGTCTCCCAGACATTCCTTTTCCTTCATGGGCCCCTGGGGACCCATAAGCAAAGCCTGGAGCAGTTCCTTCAGTCCCCGAGGACTGAAGCTCGTCTCTGACTCCCTGCTAGTCTGATCTGAAGGAGCAAGTTTGGCTCGTCCTGGCTATCTGGGTAAAAACTCTTCAGTCCCTCCTCAGAGCTTGAGAAAAGAAGAAGAGAAGTTTCCACAAGACACTTGATCCTCGGTCAGCACGGAGTCGATCTGGGCCACGCCTTGGTCTTCAGTGGAGTAGCTCTGCTCCAACTTAACAGCTACTTGAAAACTGTTCATCAGCTCCTTGACAACCCCAGATGGTTAAATACAGGGCAGTTAAATACAATCTGGCCCCCACCTTCTGGAGAGAAGGAGGGGTGAAATAGCAGGTTTCTGATTGGTTATGTCTGCAGGCTTTGTCAATCTCTGGGCAAACTGCAGCTCTTGTTCTATTTCTGCTTGAAACTACTTGTTCCCTTATTAGGAAATGAATTTGCTCTTTGCTCGAGGCTGGTTGAGTCATGAGGGCAAGAAGGATGACACAATTCTGGTCAGCTAGTTACACCACTTTTTTTCCAATAAGAGATCACAAGTTATACTTCTTAGCATGTGCATTGCAAGAGATTACCTTTTGTCATAAAACACTTTCAGCACATAGTAACATAAATCATTACAATTGTTATTATAAAAATTGATTAAATCTGATTATAATAAAATCACATATTAAATGATTATATTGGTTAAAACCATGTATCACACTTGATTTTACTGATTAAAACAAGTTTAAGATTAAACATGTTTAGGTTAGGACAAGTCTTTGCAGTTATTTATCCATTTTGCTCTCTGTTTCAGCTCAAAAATGTTCGTGCGTGAATGTGGCCGCTTGCTTTTTGGGAAGTGACTTTCTTCATGACTTTCACAACTCTTAACTGTTAAACTTAAGACACAGTTAACTTCTCTTATTTATCTTAACTTTATAACTACAGTATCCGATATTTAGATCTTATAGGCTTTTTTAAGGTTTTAAACAACCATTCTTTTCTGCTCCTCTGTAACTTTCTTCCTGTGCTCACTCTGCCTGTCTGTGTGAGCGTGCATCTGTATGTGTGTTTATGTGTGTGTGTGAGCCTGAGTGGACCTTCTGCTCCTGCCACTTTGTCTGTGCTCACATTCTTAACAGATGAGATAACTGAGGTTGCATACTAGACAAGTCCGGGCAAGTCCAGACATGTTTTTTCCTCGATAACTGTCTTTAATATATTTTTACATTACATTTCATAAGTTTTCCTGTACTGATTAGTTTTTGTTGGTTTTGAATCCATAATAAACTCACTCTCCTCGACACTCCCTCCTTGGAATCAAAACCTACAACCCTTTTATTGAACCTTAAGCCAGTCCTTGTTTTCATTAACCGCATCCCCACTCAGAACGTCGTTGTCTTCATCATAGCCCCGATCACTCTGAGTTTCTGGATCAGTTTCAGGATCTTCTGTGTTGCCTGGTCCCGTTCTGCAAATCTCATCCTCAGCTACGTCCCAGGAATCCAACACTGTCAGCTCGTAGTCCCCTTCTGGGTCTTCCGACAAGGGTGTGGGTCCTGGCTTGGGTCCTGACTCACGGACCCCATCTCGATCCTCCACCGAAGCAGGGGCTGAGATTTCATCAATCATGGGAGACTCCACAGGAGTGACCGGCTCATTTCCGGACCATCTTTCATCTGATTGCATGTATTCAGAAACGTCTGGCACTTGTGTTTGTTCTTAGAGTGCATGGATGGCTGTGGCTGACTCATCTGGGGAATGTGGGCCTAGGTTGAATCCCTCCATTAACAGCACGTTAGGGGGGATTGACTCTTCAGGACTGGTTGGATCAAGAGAATCAGTGTTAGTTGAGCTGGTGGAGCTCGATGGACCTAATTCGCTGCTCCCAAATTGTTCCAAGTAGGTGTCTAGTGACCGCAATACATACGTTTCTGGACACTCTGGGTATTCCAGGACAAAGGTGGGTTGCTTGGGAGAATAATTGTGGATGATATGACTCTCCCACTCTTCTAACTGCTTTCTCTCCTGAACTGTTATCACGGTCTTCCAATCACAATAGCCAGGCAATGCTATTCCAGAAGTGTTAGAATATCCGTACTCTCTATATGTAACACTAATGTGTCTGTCCTTTCCTTTGCCTTTTACAATCTGAGTCTTACACTTTTCCCCACAAGGTGTTCCTTTAAGCTCTTCAATTTTCCTATCGTAAACTTGTTCTTCGCAATGGCAGAGAATAATGTCTCCGTCCTTGGTAGTCACAACAACTCTGTCTGAGGTTGCATTGGCATTTATCCAATAAAAGTATATAATTACCATGGCTAAGGTACAGGGTGATGTCTGCATCCCGTTCCCTGGTTCTTTATGTTGGGTGGCTGGTTATCTGCTACTTCCTAATTGCTCTCGATGTGAGTTCTCTGGGGTACCGCTCTCTGCTGCTTCAGGGCTGTGAAGTGACTATTTCCTTGTGGCTCTGGCTCTTTATTCTGGGCCAGCGCCCAGTTCTGGTGGGAGTGGCTCAGAGCTCCTCCCCCTTCTGTGGCACATGGCTTTGAGACCTTCTTGTAGGATTACACGTCCTAATAAGGCAATAACTATCAGGCCGACTACGCTTGCCAAATAAGGCCAGATCTGAAGGAACAGTTCAAGCATCCACCCTTAAACTATATTTCCTCCTTCCTTGATCACTTCTCCAACTCCATGTATGGCCTCTTTAACTTTGCGGCCTACGGTGTAACTGTTTTGTTTGCATTAATTAACTAGTTTGCAAGGAAGGATCAGCGTTACAACATAACAGTACAATTAATTATTATGATTATAGGTAAAGAAAAAGTATTAATTCACCAAACAATCTTCAGACTAGATGTTAAGCTACTCGATCTGCATGGAGTCCTTGAGAAAGGTTCTTTTCTGGAGTCCAGGCTGGAGAGGGTTAGGGAATCTCCTCATTGATGTCACATAGTTAACACTCACAGTACCTATCCAGTCTTATGGATCAGAATTAGATCGCTTAATCTCAGGTAGACTTCTTATCCGATCTTAGGGATCAGAGTTAGAGCAATCTGTTACAATCACACGTCTCACCTGACCTTATAGATCAGGGTTTAGAGATTTACTTAAAATCGTACCCATTGGATGTATCTCCCCAAAGCCCTTAGTATCCTCCGGCAACCTCGAGCAAATAAGTCACTAAAATAATTAAACTCCCTGTCAGCTATTCTGTCCGCAATTAGTTTAATTTGATTTAAATCTTACTGAAAACCAGGTCCAGTGAGATGTCTCCCAGACATTCCCTTTCCTTCATGGGTCCCTGGGGACCCATAAGCAAAGCCTGGAGCAGTTGCTTCAGTCCCCGAGGACTGAAGCTCGTCTCTGACTCCTTGTTGGTCTGATCTGAAGGAGCAAGTTTGGCTCGTCCTGGCTTTCTGGGTAAAAAACTCTTCAGTCCTGCCTCAGAGCTTGAGAAAAGAAGAAGATAAGTTTCCATAGGACACTTGATCCTCGGTCAACACGGAGTCGATCTGGGCCACGCCTTGGTCTTCAGTGGAGTAGCTCTGCTCCAACTTAACAGCTACTTGAAAACTGTTCAACAGCTCCTTGACAACCCCGGGCGGTTAAATACAGGGCAGTTAAATACAATCTGGCCCTCACCTTCTGGAGAGAAGGAAGGGTGAAATAGTAGGTTTCTGATTGGCTATGTTTGTAGGCTTTGTCAATCTCTGGGCAAACTGTAGCTCTTGTTCTATTTCTGCTTGAAGCTACTTGTTCCCTTATTAGGAAATTAATTTGCTCTTTGCTCGAGGCTGGCTGAGTCATGAGGTCATGAAGGATGACACAATTCTGGTCAGCTAGTTACACCATTTTTTCAGTAAGAGATCACAAGTTATACTTCTTAGCACTGCATTGCAAGAGATTACCTTTTGTCATAAAACACTTTCAGTACATAGTAACATAAATCATTACAATTGTTATTATAAAAATTGATTAAATCTGATTATAATAAAATCACATTTTAAATGATTATATTGGTTAAAACCATGTATCACACTTTATTATACTGATTAAAACAAGTTTAAGATTAAACATGTTTAGGTTAGGACAAGTCTTTACAGTTATTTATCCTTTCTGCTCTCTGCTTCAGCTCAAAAATGTTCGTGCATGAATGTAGCCGCTTGCTTTTTGGGAAGTGACTTTCTTCATGACTTTCACAACTCTTAACGGTTAAACTTAAGACACAGTTAACTTCTCTTATTTATCTTAACTTTATAACTACAGTATCCAATATTTAGATCTTATAGGCTTTTTTAAGGTTTTAAACAACCATTCTTTTCTGTTCCTCTGTAACTTTCTTCCTGTGCTCACTCTGCATGTCTGTGTGAGCGTGCGTCTGTATGTGTGTTTATGTGTGTGTGTGAGCCTGAGTGGGCCTTCTGCTCCTGCCACTTTGTCTGTGCTCACATTCTTAACAGATGAGATAACTGAGGTTGCATACTAGACAAGTCCGGGCAAGTCCAGACATGTTTTTTCCTCGATAACTGTATTTAATATATTTTTACATTACATTTCACAAGTTTTCCTGTACTGATTAGTTTTTGTTGGTTTTGAATCCATAATAAACTCACTCTCCTCGACACCCCCTCCTTGGAATCAAAACCTATAACCCTTTTATTGAACCTTAAGCCAGTCCTTGTTTTCCTTAACCGCATCCCCACTCAGAACGTTGTCGTCTTTATCATAGTCCCGATCACTCTGAGTTTCTAGATCAGTTTCAGGATCTTCTGTGTTGCCTGGTCCCGTGTTGCAAATCTCATCCTCAGCTGCGTCCCAGGAATCCAACACCGTCAGCTCGTAGTCCCCTTCTGTGTCTTCCGACAAGGATGTGGGTCCTGGCTTGGGTCCTGACTCACGGACCCCATCTCGATCCTCCACTGAAGCAGGGGCTGGGCTTTGCGCAGGTGAGGGGATAATGGTCACAGTGAACATAGGGTCTGAGATTTCATCAATCATGGGCGACCCCATAGGAGTGACCGGCTCAATTCCGGACCATCTTTCATCTGATTGCATGTATTCAGAAACGTCTGGCACTTGTTGTGGTTGTTCTTAGAGTGCATGGATGGCTGTGGCTGACTCATCTGGGGAATGTGGGCCTAGGTTGAATCCCTCCATTAACAGCACGTTAGGGGGGATTGACTCTTCAGGACTGGTTGGGTCAAGAGAATCAGTGTTAGTTGAGCCGGTGGAGCTCGATGGACCCAATTTGATGCTCGTGAATTGTTCCAAGTAGGTGTCTAGTGACCGCAATACACACATTTCTGGACACTCTGGGTATTCCAGGACAAATGTGGGTTGCTTGGGAGAATAATTGTGGATGATATGACTCTCCCACTCTTCTAACTGCTTTCTCTCCTGAACTGTTATCACGGTCTTCCAATCACAATAGCCAGGCAACGCTATTCCAGAATTGTTAGAATATCCATACTCTTTATATGTAACACTAATGTGTCTGTCCTTTCCTTTGCCTTTTACAATCTGAGTCTTACACTTTTCCCCACAAGGTGTTCCTTTAACACTAGGAATACCAAACACATGTACTTGTACATATTTTACATATAGCTCCCATGGGAGACTGTAAAATGACAGATTGAGGAATTTGCATTCCATTAGGTGTGTGTGACCCCTGGGGCTGAAGTCTTTTGTGTGCTCAAAACATCCCCCCAGTAGCCAAAACAAAACATCTCCCCATATTCCAACAACAACATTCCTTCTGCAGGTTCAAAGTGCAGCTTTTTACAACACAGACCAAACTTTTGGAGATGTTGATGACTCTTTGCAAATGTCAACGCTAGAAACTTCAGTTTATTTTATAGATATACGTTTTATACTTTTTATACTACTATGCAAAAACTCAGGACAGTATTACACTTTTATTATTTCATTTTATGCTTATGTTCATTGGGTGTTTGGTGTTTTAGGGGTGTTTGGTGTTTCAGTGTTGGTGTAAATTTTCATACTTTTATACTATTATGAAAAAACTCAGGACAGTGTTACACTTTTACTATTTTATGCTTATGTTTATTAAATGTTTTAGTGTTTAGTGTTTAGATGGTTACTGTTGCACCGAGGGACTGAGAGAAACGCAATTTCGGTCCTGTGTATGTCCTGTACATACAGGTAGTCCCCGATTTACGAGCGAGATCCGTTACAACGAGGCGCTCGTAAACTGGAAATCTCGTAATTTGGAACGGCCGCCACGCTTCTCGTAAGTCCGGAATTTCGCTCGTAAATTGGAACGGTTTTGCTAGCGCGACTACGAACACTCGTTTTTCATCGAAAAACTGCTTATGAGTGCATAAAAATGATCGGAAACGTGTGTCCACATGTTTAGCTAACGAACTGTGGTGAAAAAACACAGGAAAACTCAGTATTTTTTGCGTTTTTTCCAATAATTCGCCAGCTCGTAAGTCCGGAACCTCGTAGATCAGAGCGCTCGTAAATCGAGGACTACCTGTATTGTATTTCTGACAATAAAGTTGACTTTGACTTTGACTTTGACTGCCTCTAAGCGAGCAGGTCCCCGGTTCAAATCCTGGTCCGGGGGCCTTTCTGGGTGGAGTTTGCATGTTCTCTCCGTGCATGCGTGGGTTTTCTCCGGGTGCTCCGGTTTCCTCCCACAGTCCAAAAACATGCATGTTAGGCTGATTGTTAACTCTAAATTGACCCTAGGTGTGAGTGAGACAGGTCCCTCTTGTAAATGAGTCCCCGTGGCTCAACGAGTCCAGCCTGTATAAATAAAGGTTGAATGAATGAATGAACAAACTGATATGGAGAGAACACAAATTCTGTAAGAATAAAAATACTAAATCTATTACAGTACTGTACAAAGTCAGAGACCCATTGAATGATAAAGCTCTGTATTTGTTGTAGAACACAATCATTTTTCCACACTCAAAAGTATGAATGTTTACATGAAAACTGGAGTGAAAAATCTTTATTCAATTTTATTTCACTCAGCATGTAGCTTGCAGATAGGCAGATAGGCAGCCGTGGCATAGTAGTAATGGCACTCGTCCACCGATCGGAAGGTTGGAGGTTCGAATCCCGTTTCCCCACACCATGTGTCGTTGTGTCCCTGGGCAAGACACTTAACCCCGAGTTTCTCCCGGTAGGACTGGATGGCGCCTTGCATGGCAGTCTGCCGCTACCGGTGTATGAATGTGTGTATGAATGGTTGGATGGTTGGTATTGTAAAGCGCTTTGGGGCCCCTCATAGGGGGCTGGAAAGCGCTATATAAATAAGCTCCATTTACCATTTGTCCTTCGTCCAGGAAGGACAAAGATGCCTTCCTGACAAAACCACCGTTCACAT
>JBBPBX010016922.1:31759-47487 GCA_038048925.1 Garcialebias charrua | reverse complement strand
CGGTATGTACACGCACGTACACGTACCGGTATGTACACGCACGTACACGTACCGGTATGTACACGCACGTACACGTACCGGTATGTACACGCACGTACACGTACCGGTATGTACACGCACGTACACGTACCGGTATGTACACGCACGTACACGTACCGGTATGTACACGCACGTACACGTACCGGTATGTACACGCACGTACACGTACCGGTATGTACACGCACGTACACGTACCGGTATGTACACGCACGTACACGTACCGGTATGTACACGCACGTACACGTACCGGTATGTACACGCACGTACACGTACCGGTATGTACACGCACGTACACGTACCGGTATGTACACGCACCGGTATGTACACGCACGTACACGTACCGGTATGTACACGCACCGGTATGTACACGCACGTACACGTACCGGTATGTACACTCACGTACACGTACCGGTATGTACACTCACGTACACGTACCGGTATGTACACTCACGTACACGTACCGGTATGTACACTCACGTACACGTACCGGTATGTACACTCACGTACACGTACCGGTATGTACACTCACGTACACGTACCGGTATGTACACTCACGTACACGTACCGGTATGTACACTCACGTACACGTACCGGTATGTACACTCACGTACACGTACCGGTATGTACACGCACGTACCGGTATGTACACGCACGTACACGCACAGGTATGTACACGCACGTACACGCACCGGTATGTACACGCACGTACACGCACCGGTATGTACACGCACGTACACGTACCGGTATGTACACGCACGTACACGTACCGGTATGTACACGCACGTACACGTACCGGTATGTACACGCACGTACACGTACCGGTATGTACACGCACGTACACGTACCGGTATGTACACGCACGTACACGTACCGGTATGTACACGCACGTACACGTACCGGTATGTACACGCACGTACACGTACCGGTATGTACACGCACGTACACGTACCGGTATGTACATGCATGTACCGGTATGTACATGCATGCACATGTACCGGTATGTACATGTATGCACATGTACCGGTATGTAAATGGTAATGGTAAATGGAGCTTATTTATATAGCGCTTTCCAGCCCCCTGTGAGGAGCCCCAAAGCGCTTTACAATACCAGCCATCCACCCATTCATTCACACATTCATACACCGGTAGTGGTAGCCTGCCTTGCAAGGCGCCATCCAGACCTACCGGCTGCCACAGGTGAAAGGTGTTTGAGCTCGTCAGCCACCCCATAAAGAGCTTCATGCCAAAGATGTCAGGCCCCTTTTGTCTGGGCCTTGATCTGCTGTGATCTTGTCTGTGTGGTTTGATAAAACTTAACTGATCTTGCTGTGAGCACTTTTGGTATAGTTTGTGAGTGCCTAACTAATGTTGTTTTTTTTCTCTGTTCACAGGGGAAGCTGGTAGGGGTTCTCTGCCATTTCTGTTCCAACCTGTTTTCTCCTGTTTTGTGGATAGCTAGGGAGCTTAGCCATTGTATTTTAAGTTTACTTCTAGCTAGTTATATATTTTCTTTATAGTTAGAAGGGGGTGTTTTGTTTGTTGTTTTGGCCTTGGAGACCCTGAAGCTTATGTACATGTATGTACGTATGTATGTATGCATGTATATATGTACATGTACATGTATGTATGCAAGTATGTATGTACCGGTATGTATGTAAATGTGACAGTATTTACCTCTCCATGGCCAATGTCCATTGCTTCCAAGTCATCAACACGAGACTTCCTCACCCTGGGGCGGCCGTGGTGTAGTGGTAATGGCAGTCGACCCCTGATCGGAAGGTTGGAGGTTCGAATCCCGCATCCGCCCACCATGTGTCGTTGTGTCCCTGAGCAAGACACTTAACCCCGAGTTGCTCCCGGTAGGTCTGGATGGCGCCTTGCAAGGAAGGCTACCACTACCGGTGTATGAATGTCTGAATGAATGGGTGGATGGCTGGTATTGTAAAGCACTTTGGGGCTCCTCACAGGGGGCTGGAAAGCGCTATATAAATAAGCTCCATTTATCCTCTCCCTGCGAGATCGCTCTTCCTAGAAAACAAAACCGAGCTGTGACGGTCCACACAGACAAATGGTTTTATGGCATAACTTCACAAACAGGAAGTCTTACCCAAATTATGTCCTCCTTCTCGGTCTCCTGAAGCTGGTAGACGATCTTTGACAGCTCCTGATCCGACTCCATTTTCCCTATGATACGTTCCTTTTCTGCTTCACTCCGAGCACTCGCCAGCATGGTACAATACTGAACTGTGCGTGTGAAAAACACAAACAATTTCAAAATATTAATTATTATTATTAATAATAATATATCTCCTTCACCGTATTCATCTGAGTGTTCATCTCGTACTTTTCCAAACTGGTCTTCATCTCCTTCCTGCAAACCAGAAAAATGATTACTTTTATAATTTATTTTGAGCACAAACATCTGGATGTTCCAAAGCTTCTGAGGACAAAATTTACAATAACTTTCATCAGTGAAATTCAAAGTCAGGTGAATCTTATTTTCAATGAGGGTCAGTTCGTTGTGCAGAAAGCTGAGAACAAAAAGGAATATACAGGTAGTCCCCAACTTACGAGCGCTCTTACTTACGAGGTTCCGGACTTACGAGCTGGCGAATTTTTGGAAAAAACGCAAAAAATACCGAGTTTTTCTGTGTTTTTTCACCACAGTTCGTTAGCTAAACATGTGGACACACGTTTCCGATCATTTTTATGCACTCATAAGCAGTTTTTCGATGAAAAACAAGTGTTTGTAGTCGCGCTAGCAAAACCGTTCCAACTTACGAGCGAAATTCCGGACTTACGAGACACGTGGCGGCCGTTCCAATTTACGAGATTTCCGTGTTACGAGCGCCTCGTTGTAACGGAACTCGCTCGTAAGTCGGGGACTACCTGTAACATCATGAAAAAAAACCTTTACCTCTTCATCAGATTCAAACTGCACATTCACACCATATGTTTCATCAATGCTGTCATCTGTTAATAAATGGAAATGTCTCGTCACATTAACAGGAATAAAAATCTTAAAGAGTAAACATAGCTGCACTATAGATATCTCCTAAATTTTCACAAGTTGGCATGAGTTGTCTAAAACGTTCAAGTGTGAGAGGGCCTTATGACACATTCATTCTGATGTTTAAGATGAATAGATAAATGAATAAGTCATTTAATGGTGATGGATTTTACTCACATGAAGCGTCACCAATAAAGGGAATTGTGCCTGCCATTCTTCAAGCTTGAAGATGCTTTTCCAAACAGGGATTTCCTGTAATAACATTAACCAGACTTGTGGTTATAAATTAGAAAATTAAGAAAAAAACTATTTTAGTTTTACAGTTCGAATTACATTACACATGAGAATAATCACTTATTCATTACATGCCAAGCTCAGTTATTTGTGTGGGTCCGAGTACAAATGCAGCTGCAGCTGCCAGGAAAAAGACAAAGAGAAGATATATGGATGCAGTTAGAGAGGACATGAAGGTAGTTGGAGTGAGGACAGAGGATGCAGAGGACAGTGAGGTGGAGGAGGATGACTTGCTGTGGTGACACCTGAAAAGGGAAAAGCCGAAAGAAGAAGATGCTCACCGTTTCACACAGGGACCCTTTGCACAGCTAACAGAAGCTAGCTAGTAGTTGTTGAGCAGACTGATTAATGGGAGGTTTGCTGGTGGCCTGTCTGATCCGTGATCAACAAGCCAAGGGGCAGCAGAACCAAACGTTTGGTTCAGGTTGCTATTATTTTTTTAAGTGTTTGCAGTCTGTGCGACTCACTCGTCACCTGTCAAGTTTTGTATTTAAAAATAAGGGAAATTTTCTGCCGGGTACGCCGAGCCACCCCACTAGGCCAGGGATCTACAACCTTTATGATCAAAAGAGCCATTTCTGCCCCTTTGTTCACTAAATTAAATGTTTCCGGAGCCAACTGGGATTCTCAACTGGTGGCCCACAGACCACTTTAAGTTTGTTAAAGGACAATTTTCTGACCGGTAGTTTTCTGGCCATTGTAAAGCTGAAAATATCTAATGATTTGTTGATATTTTTACATTTTAAGACTAAAAAAGACCAGATTATCATAAAGAAGGAAAAAATAATGTGATCTTTCCCAATTAAAAAATAAAATAATGAACTATGCAGGTCTAGGTAAATTATTTTAATTGTGGAAAAATTAAATATCCTACTTCAAATAAATAAAGTTAACTTATGTTTTACTCCTTCTATTAGTTCTAGTATTCACACATTTGCAAAGGAAATGACAGGAAAAACTGCTAAAACTAGCCCTTTTTGTTGTTATAAGAACAAATAAAATTCAGTTTAAAGTTAGTTTTGATCAAAGCTTGGAGGAGCCACTGCTGAGGGACCAAAGAGCCACATGTGGCCCCAGAGCCGCAGGTTGCAGCCCCCTGCACTAGCCAACCAAAGTCCAGGACCCCTAACATTTTAAGACAGGTTTACAAGAAATCTAAAATAACTACCTATCAGCCTCTTTCAAACCAGTTATGTGGTCACAATCTGATAAGCCTACCTTTGTGCTTGACGGATTTTTCATGCTGGCGGACATCGTTCCTTCCCCCATGAGACTAAAGTCGCAGTTACAAATCTTAAAAAACGCATAAACTTTAGGAAAATAAATTCGCTGTCCCATTTTTCAACATATTTACACGAAATCTTAACTTTTTTGGCAGGTACGCGTCCTCTCTCGTTACTTCTCGTTACATCCATCTCTGTGTTTTTCCGGGTTTGCTCTCGACCGCGCCAGCAGTAACATCGCGAGAACTGCCACCGAGGCGACTGCAGGTGGCAGTTCTCGCGAGGCTAGTGACAGAGGCACCGGAATGTTTTTTTTTTTTTTTTAAATAATATTATAATACGGGAGATTTCCTGGAAAATAATAATTCGGGATCACGACGGGAAAGAGGGGTAAAATACGGTAGTTTCCCGGCCAAAACGGGAGACTTGACAGACTCGTGTATCCTTTTTAGCTTAGCTGCTAAGAAGCAACTGGGGGAAGACACCCCGCGTGCCTCCACCTTTCTTTTCCCTGCGACTTTTAACTTCCACGGCACGCGAGAGCACAATTGCCTCAAACGAAAATTTAAAATTATATTGTGGAATATTGCCACTAGCTAGGTTTATGTTAAATATCATTAGTTGGCTAGCTCTACCGTTAGCTAACACGAGCTGAGACAATACCCATATTTCTGCGAGAAATGCACACCAACATCGCCTGTTAAAAAACATTTTAATACCAACTTCATACATTATGATTAAAAAAACATACTTACTGGTATCTGTTACGATATTTCCCAAGAGAAGAGTGAAACGCGCTCAAAAATGAGGCATGCGCAGTGTGCGTGTGTGGTTCTATTCTGAGCATGCGCGAGATGTCTTCTTATCGCGATATGATACGGGATTTGTTCACACTTATCAAAAACTTACTTTTTCTAAATGAAACGAGCTCAAGTTAACTGAGCTACTGAGATTTTTTGACCACAAATTACAAGTAACTTACTAAAAGTGAGTCTTAATCACTATTTGATGAAAACTGATTTAAGTCAATTTACTATTTTTAATTAAATACCATGTTTCCATTTACAGTGTAGTAGAGTGCTGTATGAATGGGTAAATGAGGACACAGATTGTGTTTTAAAGAGCTTTGAGTGTCTTGATAAGATAGAAAGGTGCTTTCACTTTAGTCAGTGTGTTTGTGAACTGCAGTAAATGTGAGCCTCCACTCAGAAACGTGAACCGAGAGGCGGAGACATTATTAAATCAGCAGTTTATCATATCGCTAAAGACACGGTCAGTCTCAGCTGTGGAAGAAGACGGCTAAAGCGTTAGCCATCTTGTTAGCCGCTAAGGACCGTATCTTTAGCGATATGATAAACTGCTGATTTATTAATGTCTCCACCTCTCTCTGCTCCTCTCATAAAGCTCTGCGGTGCACGCACGGCTAAATGAGCTCAGACCCGTGGTTTGTTTTAAGGAAGCAGCAGGCTGTAAAAACACTCGGTTCTGCCGTTTCACGGTTCATGCTCCACTCCGCTGTTTAAATGGTGAAAAAGATTCGTAGTTCCGACCTTTCGTCGGGATTATTTTCAGCATCGTCTACAAAAATATTTTTTCTGCCCTCATCTGACAATTTAAATCCAAACTAGCTCAGAAAGAACATTGTTTTTCCCCTCAGCAGCTAGCGGCTCTCTTCATATCTGCCGTGTTTACTTGTGCTGAAAGTCTCCGCGGCTCCGCCCTCCTGCAGGCAGGAAGGAGGGGCTGGGTCTGTGTTCAGTGAAGGAGAAGGAGGGGGGCGAGTGGGAGAAAACAGACAGCAGGAGGATTCTCGATATAAACGATATAGCCATTTTAACCATTGTTCATTGAAAAACTTTCGATGCATCGAGTATATTCGATACATCGCCCACCCCTAACTGAGGTCCACGCTTTATCATCCATCCGAGGACCTGCTGGAACATCGCGTGGTGCATCCGTCCTGTAGCCGTGAAGCTGTGCTCTCTGTCCACTCCTCTCAAAGGTGGCGCAGAGCTGCTTTGAAGTTCTGGTTCACAGAAATGTCCAGAGGCTGCAGCACTTTGGTCAAGCCTCCTAGGATGATGGCAGGAATGGAGTTAAGCACTTTAATTTCATCTTTAAATTGCAGCATGATGTGCGCGCACACGCTGTCCATCCAGCAGGACTTTGTTTGCTCTAAAATATCCACACACAAGTACACCGGTATTCGTCAAAAGCCTAGAGGGCCCTTTAGCGCCCCTAGCGACCAAAAGTGGTACTGCTCCTTTTTCTTTTTCAGTCAGAATGAATGGAAACGGTCGTATCTTGGCCAAAAATATGGGGGGGGGATCCATAAATGCGTTGCTTTGCCGTATAAGTTTCAAGACACGCAAATTAGGCAAAAAACCGCCACTTATATGCTGAAAACTTCAGCCCCCACATCCGGTCCTCTGCAATACTGAATGGTCAAATTATGACATCACTTAAGCCACGCCCCCTGACAACAGGAAGTGTAAAGTTTTACGTTGAACGGTCCCGATCAAACCCCTGTTGCCTAATCAGCGTGACATTGTGTCCAGTGACCGAAGACATGTTGGTGTAACAAGCTTTCCAACACTGACCGTTTTGAGTGGAGCATGTGGGCATGGCGAAGTAAGATGTAACGCCGTCACCATATGTTTGGTTCTAAAATCCACAGATATGATCCGAGGAGTTCCAAAATCAGTATGATCGAACATTGCCCACCCCTTGAACAGGAATCCATGATAATTGGCCAATAGCCTCCACAGCGACCCCTAGAATATTTTAAAACCTCAGCCCCAAGCCATTTTGGGCCCAATAATTCTGAAACTTGGTAAACATCTGTAGCTTCTCAGGACCTACCTGGCGTGGCCAGGCCTCAAACTTGCGTTTCATGCCATAAAATTCAAATCGCTATAACTTTCACATTGAAAGACAGAAATGTACCAAACTTGGCATGAGTCATCCCTGTTGGATCCCCAATCCTCTGTGGTCATGTTGTGATGTCATCAAAGTCCCGCCCCCTCAGAACAGGAAATCACTTTTTCTCTTGGAAGGCTCTCTCTCTGACACCCTTGAACTAATCAGGATGATCCTTTGTTAGAAGACGTATAACAAGTTGATCTGACTTGCTTTAAAGCGCAAACTGTTTTTGCTGGAGGATGTAGGCGGGACGGCGTGACAATCTCAGAAATGACGCCGTCCCCATACGTTTGGCTCTAAATTCCACAGATTTAAACCGAAGTGCACCAAAATCAATACGATCGATCATTATCTACCACTTAAACAGGCTTCCATGATAAGTGACCAATACCTTCCACAGTGCCCCCTATAATAGTACTACAGTTATATCTCAGTGATGCATTATCCAATCTGCACGAGATTAATTGTGCTTCATCAGTGAGCACTTCTACACACATTGATATTGTGGTTTAACTGATGACTCCAGTGTGCCCCCTACATTATTCAAACTGTTATATCTCATTGCTAGATCATCCGATCTGTTCCAAATTTATTGTGCATCATCTGTCAGCACTTCTAAACACATATATACTTATAACAAGTGGATTGTTAGTTCAGCCTGCGTTCCCAGGTGGATATATTTGTGTGTGACACAGGCTGAGGAGGGGCCTAGAGGAAATACACTTGTCATGTAGTTCTTCTGCTACAATAAAGTTTAGAGTAAGCAACAATACTGCTTTAACCGTCCATTCTGTATAGTTGCTAGAAGACAGAACAGAATGAAACATGGTGGCAGCGGTCTGGAGGTCGACCAGAATAAGTTTGTACATGTTTGTTTGTGCCGAGCCATGACGAGCTGGGAGTGTTGCTAACTTGTTAGCCTAGCCCTGGAGTTGGAGCAGCTGGCCTGTGTGGAGAAGACGAAGGAGGAGCGGAAGAGACAGACAGAAGTAACAATGGAGGGTCTAAGGCCTCCTCCTACACTTTGTTTGGATTCAGCCAACTTAGCAAAGACTTGGAAAAGTTGGAAAGAGGAGTTTACACTGTATGTGGACCTCACTATGCCCGACGCAGAGGAATCGACTAAAGTGAAGTTGTTCAACTACCTTCTTGGAGAGAGGGGGAGAGAACTTTTGACAACACTGATGAGCGGTTCTGCAGCTGCAAGGAGAACAGTGAGTTCAATGATGACACTGTTTGACAGCCATTGCAATCCTAAGCTGAATGAGACTGTTGAGCGTTACAAGTTTTTTGTCAGAGACCAAGGACAAGATGAGAATATTGATAAACATGTTATGGATTTAAGAGTTTTGGCCAACACTTGCAATTTCGGCGACATTAAGGATTCTCTGATTAGAAACCGCATTGTTTGTGGGACTAATAGCTCTGCCATGAGGGAAAGTCTGTTAAGAAAAGAAACCTTAACTCTGGACAAGTGTATGCAATTATGCAGAGCTAGTGAACTGTCAAAAGAGAACAGCATAACCATACAAGGGCAAGTGGTGGAGGAAATGCATACAATTAAAAGGAGTCTGAGACGAGACAAACGGGATGAGATTAATTGTAAATTTTGTGGACACACACATGAGAAAAATAAACACAAATGTCCAGCTTATGGGAAAAAGTGTAAGAAATGTGGAAATGCAAAGTGTAAGAAATGTGGAAATGCAAAGTGTAAGAAATGTGGAAATGCAAATCCAAGCATGGAAAAAGCAAAACAGGCAGACTGGTACCCACAATTTCAGAGTCAAGTGAGTCATGTGAGGACATTATGACATTAACAGATGTCAAAGAAAGCCTGGAGCCAATAAACCAAGTGAAGGAAACGCACAGCAAAAGTCAACATCTGTTTGCAGGCATGTTGATGAAGGAGAAAATTGTCAATTTTCAGATAGATTGGTGCTACATGTAATGTTATTCCAATACAGCTGTTGAACCCAAACACACAATTGGATGACACAGAGAAAGTACTTGTCATGTACAACAAAAGTAAATTACGACCACTTGGTAAATGTAAAGTAAAACTTAGAAATCCAAGAAATAATAAACTGTACAGGCTAGGGCTGGGCCATATCATATCGTTTACGATAATACCGGTAAAAACAGCTTGCCCGGGCAAAAAAAAAGATATCATGATATGCTAATTTCATGACGTAATACGTAAGGACGCCCCGCCCCCCAACCGAGCGCTTCAAACTGAACTGCGCACCCCACTTCCACCAGTCTGTACTGGTGTAACACGTTAGCTAAAATGATAAAAACAAACCGCGCGTCGTGTCAGCTTCTGTCCCCTGGCTGCTCTGAACAGCAGGTAGAGGATCAAATGCCCCCACCCACACCCCACTGAGCAGCCGCGCTGCGGGCTGGTCTCCCTCGCTCTGAAAACTGTCTCTACAAACACGCGCGGCTCTCCACGGACCAAGAGGAAACCACAGTGAAGTTATTTTCAAGTTGGAAGTTGGATATTCGAGCTCCGTGTCTTCAGCGGTGCGTTGCTCTCGTCAGTCCACTTCATGGAGTCTGATTTCGGGCAGCCGCGCTGAGTCTGCCCCTATTCAGAGACGTCATGGTTCACTTAGGGACCGTCAACAAATTTTCGACCGCGTCACTCTTTAGAAACAAAAAATAATATATTTTACATGATTTGAGCCACAAATCATTAAAATTACAAATTACATCAAACTACTCTCCATTCCAGATCTGCGAGGCACAGCTGTTTATTTTTCAATTTTTATGCATTTTGTAATTTTTCACAATTTAATATTTACTGTTTTTGGTCAATACCATTCAGGTCTTTTGAGCCACCCACACAAGTCTCACATCAAACTACTCTCCAAGACCAGGCCTATGAGGCACAGCTGTTTATTTCTAATTTTTATGCATTTTGTAATTTTTCACAATTTAATATTTCATAAATCTGTGGGGTTTTTCCTCAATGGCTTCCAAGTCATGTGACCTGTTGACCCCAAAACACTGTGAAATAATTCTGCTAGTCTCTATAAATGAGGCCCAGTCATTTGTTTTCTATTTTAAGTAATATTAATCAGACTCCATGAAGCGGACTGACGAGAGCACCGCACCGATGAAGACACGTAGCTCGAATGTCCAACGTCCAACTTGAAAATAACTTCACTGCGGTCAAGAGGCAGGTGATCAGACAGATGTCAGGAAATGAATCATTCCTACATGAATAGAGGAAACTGAAACACCAACACGCTTCAGGGTCAGCTGATCACCTTGTTACAACTTGTGAAAGTTATTCTTCAGTTAAAGGCAACATATATTATGTTGCATGTTACATTTATGCCCAACAGATCTTAAGATTAATTTTATTTAGTTGTTTTAGGAAACTACACATGCACTTTAGTTTTTGTGGTGGTTTTTGTTGATCTATATTTTGTGCAGACTTTTTCAATCTAAATAACAGATCATTTTTTTTGAATAAGATACTCTTCATTCTGCCACCCTTCATTTTAAATTTATATTGTATGTCTTGTATCATGTGTCTATTAAATTTCTGTATTTTTTATTTGAAATGAATAAATAAATAAAAAAATATATTTTTTTATACTTGGAGACCGAATACTTTATAAAAGTAATTTCAGTAAAATTACCCCTTGTTTTTTTTAAATTTTATGTAATACTGCAAAGCAACATGTTAAGTTAATTTTGTCAAATAAATAAATTTGATTTCTGTTTTTTTTTTCGTTATATCACGAAATTTATCGTTATCGTGATAATGTTCTGAAATATCACAATATAATTTTTGAGCCATATCGCCCACCCTTAGTTAAACCACAATATCAATGTGTCCATAAGGGCTCACTGGTGATGCACAATAAATCTTGTTCAGATCGGATGATGTCTCACTGAGATATAACAGTTTGAATAATCTAGGGGGGCGCTCTGGAGTCATGCACAATAAATCTGGTTCAGATCGGATGATGTATCACTGAGATATCTATAGAAATAATGTAGGAGGCGCAATGGAGTCAAAATTTACACAACAATATCAATTTGTGTAGAAGTGCTCACTAATGAAGTACAATAAATCTCGTGCAGATCGGATGATGTATCACTGAGATATAACTGTAGCAATAATATAAGGGGTGCTATGGTGGGTATTGGCCACTTATCATGGAAGCCTGTTGAAGTGGTGGATAATGATTGATCGTAGTGATTTTGGTGCACTTCGGTTAAATTCTGTGGAATTTAGAGCCAAACGTATGGCGACGGCGTCATTTCTGAGATGGTCACGCCACCACTCCCACATCCTTCATTGAAAACTTTTAGCACTTTAAAGTAAGTCAGAGCAACTTGTTATACGTATTCTAACCAAGGATCATCCTGAGTAGTTCAAGGGTGTCAGAGAGAGAGCCTTCCAATAAAATAAGTAACTTCCTGTTCTGAGGAGGCAGGGCTTTGATGACATCACAACATGACCACAGAGGATCATCGGGCATCCGACAGGGATGACTCATGCCAAGTTTGGTACATTTTGGTCTTTCAATGTGAAATTTATAGCGGTTTGAAATTTAGAAGTCTTCATTCATTTCATAAAAAATTAAAATACATAACATAACAATTAACATATCTCTAACTGCAAAACATAGTATATATAAAATGAAAGGCAGCAGATGAAGAAAAAAATCTTATAATATCTGCTCCTTTGTTATCCAATAAACCATTCAAATAAACATATTCAAAAATTATCAAAACAAGTAAATAACTCAAGCGATATTTCAATTATCTAACACTTTTCATGAAATACATTCATATTTTTTTTTTAATTTATGGCGTGAAGCTCAAGTTTGAGGCCTGGCCACGCACCTTTAGCATAAATGAAAACAAAAGATTTTCATAACTTTTACTGTCCAATGTGTTAAGGGCATATTAAACAAGTTTGAAGAAAATCCTTCAAAATCCTTAAGAGGAGTTAATTTAAATACGAAATTCAAAAACGTCGGGAAATGACCTTTGACCCAAAATGGCAGACTCCGTGTTTGTTTTGGATCAGTGCTCCAAGAGAGTTTTTCGTAGATCCTGAGAAGATATATATATATTCACAGAGTTTCAGAATTATCTGGCCAAAAATGGCTTGGGGCTGATGTTTTTAAATATTCTAGGGGGCGCTGTGGAGGCTTTTGGCTAATTAGCATATACTCCCGTTCAAGGGGTGGGCAATGATCGATCATACTGATTTTGTTACTCCTCAGATCAAATCTGTGGATTTTAGAACCAAACGTATGGTGACGGCGTTACGTCTTACTTCGCCACGTCGCCAGGCCCACATGCTCCACCCAAAACGTTCAGTGTTTGAAAGCTTGTTACACCAACATGTCTTCGGTCAATGGACACAATGTCATGCTGATTAGGTAACAGGGGTCCGATATGGACCGTTCAAGATAAAACTTTACACTTCCTGTTGTCAGGGGGCGTGGCTTAAGTGATGTCATGATTTGACCATTCAGTATTGCAGGGGACCGGATGTGCGTCAATCACTGAAGGTTTGATGTGTTAGACAGTTTTTGTGTAGGAGCTATAAGCATTTAGTTTTTCATGGTGAGATGTCCAACTTTGACGTCTGGCCCCGCCCCTTCAGCATGCGTGTAAATGAACGATTTTGATTAAGTTTGTTCCCCCGTGCCTTATGAAGAAACTGGCCAAGTTTGAACCCGATCGAGCGAAATTCTTGCAGGTCTGGAATGTCTGGAATGCTCCGCCCCCACTAAATGTCCTGTGGCAGACGCTGCAAAGTTCTGTGATTATATGTTAATAAAACGTTCTAAAAAATATAATAAAACCATGAATCACTGGTCCAACAACACAAAAACACCTTGAAATCAGCAGAGCTTCACCAGCCACTTTGGACATGAGTTTTTTTTCCGCTCGTGACAAATCCATTTCCTCATTCCTGTCAGTGAAGGATGAAGCGATCACTTGACTTTTGGCAAAAAAACAAAATAAAAGTCCAGCTCTGGGATGAAGAAGGGATATTTAATACATTTGTGTCACATGCAAAACAGTTTTGCATCGCTTTGCAATCCTTTGAATGAGAACGAGCCGCGGCGCTGGGACAGGGGGGGGCGTGGGTTGGGGCGTGACAAACAACTCTGTTTTTATTGGCTGTCATTGTCCGGGTCACACTGTGTTTTTAGTGTTTTTATAAATGCTGATAGAGAAGCAAGGGGACTATATATTTTTTAAAAAGATTACTTTGTCTAACATCAGTCTGTCAGTAGATAGTGACAGAGTGAAGAAATATGTTAAAAATATATTGTTAGAAAAGTTAGACTGCACTTCAAAGTTACATAGTGCAGCTTTAAATAAATTTAATTTGTGGGCTACAATATTAGTTGAAGCAGCTGCATTTTTATTTTCCTACTTAGAGATTATCTATGTGCACGCATTTGTTTTCAAGTAGCCACTATCAGCTGATTAATCCTTCATCAACAGTAGCATTTGGATATAAACCTTACACTGTCATAGCAAAGTCATTGCTGCCATTTAAGAAACTATTAAACCTGAGCTTAACCTCCATATTTAATTGAAAAATAGATTTTCTCACAATGAAGTGTCGGTGTAAAACTGTGACTCAGTATTTTCCTCGATGAGCCACCATTTTGGTCCCAAACTACTATGAATATTTAACTGAGCTACACTGTTTTGTTATCTGATGTACTTGTTCATATTCTACAGAATCATCCAGGAAGCGGGCTACTCTGAAGAGGAGTGTAAGCAGTACAAGGCTGTGGTCTACAGCAACACCATTCAGTCAATCATCGCCATCATCAGAGCCATGGGACGTCTCAAGATCGACTTTGATGACCCTGCAAGAGCTGTGAGTGATTTGGTCTGTTTAGAGTAGCAACATGACGTATGTTTGAGGTTTTTATGGAAAAAAGGATGTTACAAGTTAATCACACTTTTTTTTAAAAGTGCTTGCTGTAGTTTATATAGGAATTAGTTTAATGAATTTAATAATAATGAATTTAATTTATAACGCACTTTTCATTAATGAAAATCTCAGTGCTACAAAGTGCAACAAAATTAAAGGTCAAATAAAACAAGTGATAAAACAAATAAAATCAATAATAGTATCAACTATGATCAAAGATAGAATCATGAGGAGGCAGAGTAGGCTCGCTTAAAAAGAAAGGTCTTCAGGCCGCTTTTAAAGGTATTGTGACATGATTTTGTAAATTTTAATATTTGTCAGAACATATATATCTTATATCATTGAGCTCTGGTCGTTTTTGCATAATAAATTATAAATATGTTAAAATTTTATTCTAAATTATGCTAATTTTTTTCTCTGGTACTTGCTGGGATACGCCCCTAAAATTCCGCGCATTTCCGCAATACGTCATCACCAGTCAGCAACGTCACAACGGGCAGAAGGCAGAGCCTTGCCCGTTTGTTTGGTGTGTTAACTGCTTGCCATAGGGATTAATTTCCTGAAAGATCGCCTCTTTTTTTGTGTAACTTGAAAAATGCCGTCACGTTGTAGCGCATTTGGGTGTTCTAATGTCGCTAGTGAACAGGTGAGCATTCACAAATTTCCAAAAGATGAGAAACTTCGACAAGAATCAGAATGGACCAGACAAGGACCGGTGGGTTCCTACTCGTATGTCTGCAGCGACCATTTTACTGCCGATTGTTTTCAGGAAAGACCTGGTTTACAAGAATCTTTAGGATTACCAGTAAGATTTAGAAGACTTTTAAAACCGGATGCTATTCCTACTATTTTTAAAAGAAAATCTACAGAAGAAAGTCCCACAGGAGCTACCATGTCGAAACAACGCAGGGACCATCGGAAGACTGTCCAGGAGATGAGTAAGTCTTTGTGTAAACATAATCGGAGGTGTGTAGTGTTTTAGATTATAAACTATATATTTTACGTGAGTTCATGTTGTTTTACTTTATACACTGTGAGTGTATAAAGCCAATTATCACGGCAGATTATTTATGTTCGCTGCTAACAAGCTAGCCGAATCAGTAGCACACACACTTTTCTAATGTATTTTTAAATTATGTCTGCGCGATCAGGTAACATCTGTAGTTTCTTTTTATTCGGGGAGGGATATTAATGAGAGTTTTGGATGATTTACTGTCTTAAAATGATATATCGCTGACGCGACCGGTAATAAGCCGAGATAGCAGCTAACACACTAGCCGAGATACAGGCCACGTTGCTATTT
>JBBPBX010016922.1:0-25081 GCA_038048925.1 Garcialebias charrua | reverse complement strand
TCAAAAAATTAGCATATTTCATCCGACCAATAAAAGAAAAGTGTTTTTAATACAAAAAAGTCAACCTTCAAATAATTATGTTCAGTTATGCACTCAATACTTGGTCGGGAATCCTTTTGCAGAAATGACTGCTTCAATGCGGCGTGGCATGGAGGCAATCAGCCTGTGGCACTGCTGAGGTGTTATGGAGGCCCAGGATGCTTCGATAGCGGCCTTAAGCTCATCCAGAGTGTTGGGTCTTGCGTCTCTCAACTTTCTCTTCACAATATCCCACAGATTCTCTATGGGGTTCAGGTCAGGAGAGTTGGCAGGCCAATTGAGCACAGTAATACCATGGTCAGTAAACCATTTACCAGTGGTTTTGGCACTGTGAGCAGGTGCCAGGTCGTGCTGAAAAATGAAATCTTCATCTCCATAAAGCTTTTCAGCAGATGGAAGCATGAAGTGCTCCAAAATCTCCTGATAGCTGCATTGACCCTGCCCTTGATAAAACACAGTGGACCAACACCAGCAGCTGACATGGCACCCCAGACCATCACTGACTGTGGGTACTTGACACTGGACTTCTGGCATTTTGGCATTTCCTTCTCCCCAGTCTTCCTCCAGACTCTGGCACCTTGATTTCTGAATGACATGCAAACTTTGCTTTCATCTGAAAAAAGTACTTTGGACCACTGAGCAACAGTCCAGTGCTGCTTCTCTGTAGCCCAGGTCAGGCGCTTCTGCCGCTGTTTCTGGTTCAAAAGTGGCTTGACCTGGGGAATGCGGCACCTGTAGCCCATTTCCTGCACACACCTGTGCACGGTGGCTCTGGAATCGGCCCTTCTCCACAATCTTCCTCAGGGTCCGGTCACCTCTTCTCGTTGTGCAGCGTTTTCTGCCACACTTTTCCCTTCCCACAGACTTCCCACTGAGGTGCCTTGATACAGCACTCTGGGAACAGCCTATTCGTTCAGAAATTTCTTTCTGTGTCTTACCCTCTTGCTTGAGGGTGTCAATGATGGCCTTCTGGACAGCAGTCAGGTCGGCAGTCTTACCCATGATTGCGGTTTTGAGTAATGAACCAGGCTGGGAGTTTTTAAAAGCCTCAGGAATCTTTTGCAGGTGTTTAGAGTTAATTCATTGATTCAGATGATTAGGTTAATAGCTCGTTTAGAGAACCTTTTCATGATATGCTAATTTTTTGAGACAGGAATTTTGGGTTTTCATGAGCTGTATGCCAAAATCATCAGTATTAAAACAATAAAAGACCTGAAATATTTCAGTTGGTGTGCAATGAATCTAAAATATATGAAAGTTTCATTTTTATCATTACATTATGGAAAATAATGACCTTTATCAAAATATGCTGATTTTTTTAGAAGGCCCTGTAGATCTAGTAGAGTGCTGTATGTATGGATAAATGACACAACACTTTACAACACAGATTGTGTTGTAAAGTGCTTTGAGTATGTAATTATTTCGTAGAAGTACATTCCATTTACCATTTAAAACTGAGCTTTCCTAATGTGACGGAGAAGACCACCACCTACCACCGCATCAAGTTTGAGCTCAACGTCTGTAAAACGGACAAAGTTCCAGCCATTTATCTGTTTCCATCAAACCATCTTTAATCGGGTCGACTCCAAAAGGTTATCGAGTATAGAAGCACATTTAGTGCAAATGTTCTGAGAGTTTCATTTATATGTTCTGCGCTTCAGGAGGTATCTTACTAATAGAGGCAAACACAGGCATTTACATGTTTGTGTGCCTTTCATGGCGACAAGCTATTTTTAAAAAAGCAGGCGTGGTTAGAAATCTTGTCATGAATAACATAAGTGCTGTTAGAAAAGTATTTAGTTTTGAAAACCTCTAATAACTTTTTTCTATAAAAAGCTTCTTTCTGTTCGCCCTCCTTGACTTCCAGACACATTTGTTGTCTATACACTGAATGTATTGTCTGTACACAAGCGGAGGAACACTCACCGGTGCTTTTCTCTGCCACCAGGATGTTTGATGTCGGCGGGCAGCGGTCTGAGCGGAAGAAATGGATCCACTGCTTTGAGGGTGTGACCGCAATCATCTTCTGCGTGGCCTTGAGTGATTACGACCTGGTGCTCGCCGAGGACGAAGAGATGGTTAGTGTTTCCACCGTGTAACTCGTGAAAAATAATGGGATTTGAGTTCTTTATGTTCAAGAATAGTAAAGGAGGCTAAATATATATTATGTACATCTTCTTGAGGTTTTGTTTACTGATCACAGAGCAGAGCACAATAATCACAATCATCAATCTCATTTTCTTTGTCCCCCCCACCCCCACCTCAGAATCGAATGCACGAGAGCATGAAGCTGTTCGACAGCATCTGCAACAACAAGTGGTTCACAGACACCTCCATCATCCTCTTCCTCAACAAGAAGGACCTGTTTGAGGAGAAGATCAAGAGGAGCCCTCTCACTATCTGCTACCCAGAATACGGTGGTAAGACGTGCACTTTAATTTTTTAATGTGTGTTGGAGCTAATGCTCAGCTACTACCACAGCAAATTTTAAGATTGTCTGAGTTGTTGGCTAATCTCAATTACCGTAGCTGTGGCGGCCATTTTGAATTAAATTGACACAAAAGTTAAACGGTTATAGATGGACATTCTATGACTTTCTCAGTGCTTTATAAAAACTCAACCATTGGTTTGAGATATTTTGCTAACATACAAGGTAGACTTGTACCATATTTTTCGGAATATATATATATTTTTTTTTAGTTCAATAAAGTTTGACTTATCAGACAGTTTTGATGCGCTTAATGCGCCTTATAGTCCGACAAATACGGTAACATTTAATGCCAAAGGTTTTGCGCAATGAGTAGCATTTGTATGTGTTGTAATAACTGTCAGCTACAGCCATGCCCGATTTTTGGTCAATATCGGCAATATTGACAGAAATAAAATCGTTTCAATGTTTTCTACCAGGAATTGTCTGTGGTGTCCATCTTGAATTGGTTTGGTTCATCACTTTTTTTAATTTATTTTTATTAAACACATTTGCATCACCTGATGTCCCAAATATCAAACAAACTTTGCTTTTGTTTTGTTTTATGTATCCCAACGACAACAGTTCAACAGTAATTTGCAAGTAGTTTTTGAAGTAACGTATTATGTTCTTGGTGTTATTTCGCGTTCAAATTGTTTGCTCATCTACAAACTTGGATATGAAATGATACAAAAGCAGAACATGACTTAAAACTGTGCTCCAGTAATAAGTAGCGGCATTAGGATGTAGCCTAGCCATTTTGCAGACAGTCATTTCCTCTAAACATACAATAGTTCTTAATGTCTTTTCCTATGCGGCGCGTTCCTGATTACCCAACATCCTCCTTTCTTGTCGTTCCCAGGCTCCAACACGTATGAGGAAGCAGCTGCCTACATCCAGTGTCAGTTCGAGGACCTGAACAAGAGAAAGGACACCAAGGAGATTTACACCCACTTCACCTGCGCCACAGATACCAAGAATGTGCAGTTTGTCTTCGACGCGGTCACTGATGTCATTATTAAGAACAACCTGAAAGACTGCGGTCTTTTCTGAAGAGCCCGTCATTAAAATCGACCTGTTGGTAAGAAAATCCACCCAACTTCAAGCTTTAACACTTTTTTTTTTAATGCACAGTTTAGATGCATGTAGAGGGATTGGGGTAGGATAAGTGTAAACAAAACCTAAATTATACCAGCTCTACTCTTTTTTTTCTTTTCTTTCTTCTCAGGTAGTGAACCAGCTCTTTGTGCATCCTCGATGGGGAAGAGAAGAGTTGTGAGGATCCATGATGGACCAGTGCTGTACTATACGACACTTTTAACAGCTTTATTTATGTTTTTTTGTGTCTGGGAACATTTTGAACTAGCGTTCCTGCATCTGTGTAGGCTGTTTGTGTCACTGCAAAAGCATCAACATACTTTCCATTTTTTATTAATCTTTTTGTTTATAAGGAGTAGGAGACTACAATGTTTTTGCTGTTTCTTCTGCTGCCATTTCTGGAAAAGGAGACTTTGCAGTTGGTGGGGAATCTGCCTTTTTCTTTCTTTCCTACAACACAAAGGAAAGAAATGAGGAACAACTCTGAGTCCAGTTTGTTGGTACCCGTGCCTTCGCATGCCTTTTACTGCAGTTGTCCTGATGCTTGTTCTGTTGCCTGCTGATGTGTTCTATACATAAAGAGGTAAACGTTTCCATATGTCAGTGTCTCGGCTATCTTCTATGTGCTCACCACTGAGCTATCAGGAAGAGGAACATTTCTCTATAGGTTCATGGGTCTCTGTGGTGACCAACATGTAGCCTCCACAGTCTCCTAACTATCTGCCATGATAATGGAGGGCCTTTGCTGGTAGATTTCACAGTACAATTCTGAAATGTATATTGTTACATTCACCCCATAGAAATTGGGGCTCTGTTTTTTTAGGAGTATAAAAATATCAACTATTTCCCATTCATTCATAAAGCGGTTAGTCGAGGCACTGAGCTTCTAGTATACTCAAGTATTTCAAGTACAGAGACCAGATTTGGCACATTTTATTGTATATTGTGATGTATTTGGAGAAGAGGTTTTTATTAAAGTTTTTAGTTTTAAAAAGGAAAAAGAATGATTGAGGGGGAAATGTTTTCTTAAACAGGCCAGATCTTGGTTACGGTAACTTTTTTTTTGAGTAGAGGACCTACGTAAACATTGACCAAGCTTTTTGCTTGAACTAGGTTAAGTTAGTCAAGATATTCTGGTCTGTAGGTTGGTTGTAATTTATCAAGTGGAGTGATGATAATGCGGTCCAGGATCTATTCATGTAAAGAAACTGCCACAACTGTCAGTGTACGTGTATGTTCTCCATGTAAGGAGAATCTTTGTAGACTCATCTCCCTTATTTTGCTAATAAAAATTGTTGACCAACCAGAGTTCCTGTATCGTTATGATCAATGTGTTTGACAACCAAGTTGAGGTAACGAGCAGGTATGCGCTAAACCTAGAGCAGCCTTTTTTTTTTTCTACACCTTCAATCCAGATGTCACGCTTTCATTGCATCGCTTCAGAAGAATAAATGACTTTGGAAAAGACTAACCTCTTTAAATGCGTGTGTCGTTTTGCCGTATGCATCAGTGAGGGATCATACTCTAGTCTGTGTGCCAACTCATACATGTAGAGTTAATGTACCGGTACATTTTTTGTTTATAAACAAAAAATTGCTGTATACAAACTAGGATTCGCTGTGGTCACAAAGTGGGAAGTCAATCGGGCAACTGGAAAGCCTGTTGTACACATGAAATGTTGCAGGTATAGAAAAATTCAATCTATATTCGTCAATCATTTCAGAAAGTGAACAGCTAGCTTTTAGTACGGTTGGTGGTTGCCAAGCCCTACCGGGAAATGAAATCAGCATCTCCATAATGCTCGTCAGCAGAAGGAAATATCTCAATGTCAAGTCAAGGTTCTTTATTGTAAAATGCACCGAACAACAGCACAAACGTGTCTTTGTGGATGGATGAGTACGAATGAATTAATGTCCTGGTAGATGCTGCGTTGACTTTAGAAAACTCAGTGGTCCAGCAGAGGACATGGCACCCTAAACCATCACTGACTGGAAACTTCACTTTGGACTTCAAACAACGTGGATTCCGGACCTCTCCACTCTTCCTCCAGACTCTGGGACCTCAGTTTCCAAATTACATGAAAATTTACTTTCATCTGAAAAGAGGACATTGGACCACTGAGCAACAGACCAGTTCATTTTTTTTTCCTCAGACGGTTGTGACGTCTCTGGTTTAGGAGTGGCTTGAGGTGTACAACATTTATAGCTCATGTCTAGGACTTGATTAGCTGATTAGGGTGACACCATGAGTTTCCAATACTGGTCCGCTTCGCAATATTCTACTTTTCTGACCCTGAATTTAGTTTTTTCATTGTGAGCCATAATCGTCAAAACTGCATCAAATAAAGGCTTGAAATATTTCACTCTTTGTATTGGATATATGAGTTTCACTTTCTGAAATTAATGACAAAAATTGGATCTTTTTTATGATAGCCTATTCTAATATTTTTTTATGTGCCTGTATGTCTGCATCTGCTTCACATTTAAAATATTCCATTAACTTCTGTGGTCCGTAATAGAAAAGCTTGCTGGGATGAAACTATGGCATCTCAACACATGCATTCATTAAATGGTTTTCTGTTTACTGCTGGGGGAAAAGTCCAACCAACTGATTTTCCTACTTGCTTAAGATGTAAAGCAGCCAGGATGGCCTTTGGTGCATCTTTGCCTTGTAAATGTGCCGTGCCATTGTCCGTGAATAGAGTAAGTGACGGCATCCCTTCTTCACAATACTGCTTCAGATGGGGAATTTGCATGCTGTTATGTAACACAAAACTGAAGCATTAGTCAGTAAAATAGAAATGAGGCTAAATTTTCAGTGAACGGTTCTTTGTGTTGGAAGCAACCAGTGAACAAATTTGAAGAGTTTGGCCACCAGAGACTCCATGCTCTTTCCTCTCGCTGCTAAAAACTTGATAAAAGTGGCCAATTTTTTTATTGTCATTATTTTTCAGTTAATCAAGGCAATCACATAGAGAATTCTGTAGATATAGAAGGGACTTGAAGTCATACCTTAAAGGCCCCACACACAAAGATACCAGAAATAACATGTCTCTCCACAGTGCTGGCAATGTTGCCCTCAGTCTTCTACAGTTGCTGAGCATTACTCCTGGGGTCGTGGGGCCTCATGTATCAACCGTGCGTACGCACAAAAACCTTGCGTACGTCACTATCCACGCAAAACTCCGTATGTATCAAAACTGAACTGAACGTGGATATGTGCGCAGTTCCAGGGGCTGGCGTACGCACGTTTCTGTGGTTTTTGTTCCTTTGGCGACACTTACAGGTGATTCAGAGAAACTGAAGCCCCACAGTCTGTGGTTGACTTCAAGAGCGGCTTGAAGACCTTTCTTTTCAACCGAGCATACTCTACCTCCTCATGATTCTACTTTTGATCTTAGCTGATACTGTTGTTGATTATTAATTGTTTAATTATTTGTTTTATTGACATTTAATTCTGTTGCACCTTGTAGCACTTTGAGATTTTCATTAATGAAATGTGCGTCATAAATTGAATTCATTATTATTATTATTATTAACCGTTCATGATGTGAAAATGATTTTTGTTCACACCAGACACACATGATTAGAAATTATTACATCCACATGGACGCAGTTAAATAAAGGACGCGCAAAGTTGTGCAAAAAAAAATACATTTAACAGGAACGGAATCAGCCTTACTGGAGGATGTAATAAATAGTGTAACACGCAGAGCAAACAGATATAATTTTCTGATCTAGGATATGGCTTATCAGCCGTCTTCACAAATAATCCTTTTTCAGTTTGGCACTGCTGGGGCGCAACACAGGAGCCGTGCATCACGCGTGCACATGCAGAAGCAGCGATCAAACTGTTCCCGAGCTTTCCAGAGGGAGCTGGCAGGCCGATCGGGACTGTCCAGTCCAGTCCACACAAAGCCGATTCATGTCCAATGGAATGGTCTCATCCATATGATTCCAAAGGCTGAGTTATGCTCGCGCTTTGGAGCGCGCGCACCCTCGCCGGTGTTACACGGCAGTGGAGGTGTTTCTCTGCGTTTATTGTAGATTTCTCCAAAATGACATGTGGAAGTACACCTTATAACTTGTAGGAGAGTAAAAGCTTCACAGACAAACAGACTGCGCACAAAGGCTGCGGCGCGCGCAGCGTTTATGGAGACTCCAACATCACGTCATGTCATGACAACTCTCCAGGCGCACAGTCGTTTCTTCATATCATCTATTAAATAAACAAATATCTATGTTCTACCAAACATCCAAGTAAGTTCCTCTGTGTTTACAGTAATTATGGTAATAAACTCGTGCGCAAAGTTAATATTTTCACTCAGAATTATTATTATTTTTTCTTCTCTTTTTTGTTTTTCTATTGTTTATTGTTTGTTTGTTTATTGTTTAAGGAAATTCTACCATTGCTGTTCATTGTTCTTTAGTTTTAGCAGGTCGCTTTCGTAAATGAGCCCATGAGGTTAAAAAGATTTACCTGACTAAATAAAGGTTGAATGAAAAAAGAATGGATGAATGAGACGGTTGCGCACCAAAGCAGGGTGCGCGCACACACAAATACCGGCACACAATCACTCGTTCTTTGCGTGATAAACACATTTTCTTACTTAGGATTTTTTTCCTCACTCATATTATATTAAATTCATTATTTTCCTGAATCTAGAAATCATTTCTGATCGCGCAGGGATCAAACAAACATGTCCTTCACACATGCAGGAAGTAATTTGCATCTGTTTAACATATGTAAATGAAGGCGTGTCAGGGGAGGTGTCTCACGTGCGCTCAGTTCCACGTTGATTGTGATGTACAAAAGGAATGTGCGTGGATTCCGGTGTACGCACAGTTTGATACATCTGGATTTTTTTGTGCGTACGCAGTTTTCTGGATTTGACCGTACGTCACTTTTCAGTAAGAAATCCACGCAAGTCTTTGTACATGAGGCCCCTGGTTACAGAGCCATTCAAATGTCAGCCCTTTCTTCTGGTGGTAAGGGCACACTTGGGACAGTGAACCTATCCTAGTCCTGAAGCAATATGCCAGTTGTCGAGACTCGTGCTGGATTCCGAAGAGTCCGAAAAATTGTATCCAGATGGCAAGTGCAGATGCTGTTCTCTAATGTTTGGCATACAACAATTGTCTCTTGGTGTGGACATATTGGCTGACGGGAAACTTCATGATGTGTATGGGTGCACACATTCACCCATAGTTCCAACATTGGGCCACAGCTGTCACATCTGTACCCTCAATCCTGGTCAATGCACAAGCCGGCTTTTCAGCTTCATACAAACTTACATTGTGATCCCTATCAAACAGCCCAGTGCAGTGAACGTTTCTTTACGTCACTGGATTTGGTAATCTTTATTTTGTTTGACTGTCAGACTTTCTGGCAACTGCTTTACAACATCGTGACTGACCTCATGATGTCACTACTATATATATGGTGCCTGTTGCAGACACGACAGCAATATACAAACCAAGTCATTTACAAACTTGTCGCTGTACTGAGTCATTCATTGTCCTCTTTGTTTAGCTCTATTGAACACTAATCAGTCCTGATGTCGCATCACAAATCTGCTTTGATGCAAAAGAAAAAAGGTTTTGATCAAGGAAACAGATTTCCCAGATTTTGGATGTGATTTTGTCAAAGTACCTGTGCTCTGGGAGTGAAAACAACGGGATACCTCCAAGTGTTACTGCTGAAGCCATATGGTCACAAATTGAAACACAAAACTTACATAATCTTTTTATAAAGTATGGTTTATTTTAGCTTACCAGTGTTTGTTTTTGAATATAATATTTTCAAAAATTAAAACACTAAATGCAACAGGTGGAGACCTAAGTGAGGGAAATGAGTGAACACTATTACAATATCTGCTAACATGTAACTATGGTTGCAGCAGTAGAGCTTAACATACAGGTGCTGGTCATAAAATTAGAATATGATGAAAAAGTTGATTTAGTTCAGTAATTCCATGCAGTCAAAAAGTGAAACTTATCATATTCATTCATTACACACAGACTATTCCAAAAAAAATTAATGTTGATGATTATAACTGACAACTAATGAAAACCCCAAATTCAGTAGCCTATCTCAGAAAATTAGAATATTACTTAAAAGCAATAAAAAATAAGGATTTTTAGAAATGTTCTCCAACTGAAAAGTATGAACATGAAAAGTATGAGCATGTACTGTACAGCACTCAATACAGTAGTTGGGGCTCCTTTTGCCTGGACTACTGCAAAAATGTGGCGTGGCATGGAGTCGGTAGTGGCACTGCTCAGGTGTTATGAGAGCCCAGGTTGCTCTGATAGTGGCCTTCAGCTCTTCTGAATTGTTGGGTCTGACGTATCACATCTTCTTCTTCACAATATCCATAGATTTTCTATGGGGTTAAGGTCAGGTAGTTGCTGGCCAATTAAGAACAGGGATACCATGGTCCTTAAACAAGGTACTGGTAACTTTGGCACTGTGTGCAGGTGCCAAGTCCTGTTGGAAAATTAAATCTGCATTTCCATAAAGTTGGTCAGCAGCAGGAAGCATAAAGTGATCTAAAACTTCCTTGTAGACGGCTGCGTTGACCTCAGAAAACACAGTGGACCAACACCAGCAGATGGCATGGCACTCCAAACCATCACTGACTGTGGAAACGACACTGGACCTCAAGCAAAGTGGATTCTGTTCCTCTCCTCTCTTCCTCCAGACTCTGGGACCTTGATTTCCAAAGGAAATGCAAAATTTACTTTCATCAGAGAACATAACTGACCACTGAGTAGCAGTCCAGTCCTTTTTGTCTTTAACACCGGTGAGACACTTCTGATGCTGTCTCTTGTTCAAGAGTGGCTTGACACAAGGAATGCGACAGCTGAAATCATGTCTTGCATACGCCTGTGCGTGGTCGTTCTTGAAGCACTGACTCCACCTGCAGTCCACTATTTGTGAATCTCCCCAACATTTTGGAATGAGTTTTGTTTCGCAATCCTCTCCAGGGTGCAATTATCCCTATTGCTTGTACACTTTTCTACCACAGATTTTCCTTCCCTTCACCTCTCTATTAATGTGCTTGGACACAGAGCTCTGTGAACAGCCAGCCGCTTTAGCAATTAAATTTTGTGTCTTGTCCTCCTTGTGCAAGGTGTCATCGACTTTTGGACAACTGTCAAGTCAGCAGTCTTCCCCACAATTGTGTAGCCTACAGAACTAGACTGAGAGACCATTTAAAGGCCTTCACAAGTGTTTTGAGTCTGATTAGAGTGTGACACCAGTTGTCCTCAACCTTTTCACAATATTCTAATTTTCTGAGATACTGAATTTGGGGTTTTCATTAGTTGTCAGTTATTATCAACAACATTAAAAGAAATAAAGATTTGAAATATATTGGTCTGTGTGTAATGAATGTAATATTCAAGTTTCACTTTTTGAATGGAATTACTGGGGGGGAATAAACTTTTTCATGATATTCTAATTTTATGACCAGCACCTGTATGTTTGTAATGGGACACATGGTATTACACACAAAAAAATATTACTTTTAACTGTAAAAAAAAATTACTTTGAGGAAGTTTTTAAGAGAAATACAGTGCTTTGAGTGCTCAAGGATGCTTTCTTTTTTCTTCTTTCAAATATGTACTTGAAACATTATTCCTTGCACCACACATTTTGCATGTGGGCCATGATTTGCATGTGTCTTGTTGTGCTCTAACAGGAGGAGTGTGGTGTCCTGGGGCCTCATGTACAAAGACTTGCGTGGATTTCTTACTGAAACGTGACGTACAGTCAAATCCAGAAAACAGCGTACGCACAAAAAAATCCAGATGTATCAAACTGTGCGTACGCCGGAATCCACGCACATTGCTTTTGTACATCACAATCAACGTGGAATTGAGCGCACATGAGAGAGTGGCCGACTCCGCCTTTGACACGCCTCCATATAAATATGCAAATTCATTTAAATATGCCCTGCACCAGAGGAATGTCGTCTTGTCCCATCATGCATCACGTTCTTCAACTGCTAAAACAGCTAAAAATAAACAAAAAACAAGAATTTAAGCTGTGCAAAACTATTCAGTCTTTCTGTTTTTTATATTTTTTGCAGGTTTTCATTTAAATATGCCCTGCACCAGAGGAATGTCGTCTTGTCCCATCATGCATCACGTTCTTCAACTGCTAAAACAGCTAAAAATAAACAAAAAACAAGAATTTAAGCTGTGCAAAACTATTCAGTCTTTCTGTTTTTTATATTTTTTGCAGGTTATATTCTAATTGCGTCCATGTGGATGTAATAATTGTTAATCATGTGTGTTTGGTGTGAACAATAATGATTTTCACATCATGAACAGTTTCTCAGAATCACCTCTAAGTGTCGCCAATGGAACCAAAACCACAGAAACGTGCGTACGCCAGCCCTGGAGTTGGCGTGGGGCTGCGCACATTTCCACGTTCAGTTCTGTTTTGATACATATGGAGTTTTGCGTGGAAAATGGCGTACGCAAGGTTTTTGTGCGTACGCACCATTGATACATGAGGCCCCTGGTGTTTGGCCTTTTGTTGTAAGCACAGTAGAATATGTCTGAAATGGATAAATGAGAGAAAATTGTCAGGATTTTTGTTGTTTCTTTCCGATGAAGTGGCTTTTACGGTTGCTGTCAGTCAGAGGAAAGTGTTTGTGTGTTGATGTGAGGACAATTTAAAGATGTTAAAAAGAAAAGATGAAAAGAACAAGGAGCCACAATACAGAGGATGGGAAAGCACAGCAGTACATGAGACACTGAGGTTTTTCCTCAGCAAAGACCAGCGGGTGAGGTAATGTTTGAAGTGGATGTGAGGGAGGGTGCAAAAAGATGCAACAATTAAGGCTTTATTTCAGTCTTGTTTTGCCGTCTGTGTCAGGCACATTCTCTTGGGCAGCAATTGGCAACTGAGACAAGACAGGCTTATCAGCTCTGCAGCCATGTTGGACGGATGCATCGTAACGCCACACAAGATTCCCTCTTGGTCTGAGTTGCACATTCTTCCACATGCTTGTTTGTTTGTAGTTTACTACAGCTCGTTCACTGCACATCAGTTAGTTCTTGTTGGCTGTTTTTATAGCACAAGTTTCCCATTTGACAAACTGCATATTTTCTTGACTAACAAGGGATTTTTTTTTCCATTGATGGTACAGCCCCTCTCTTCAGGTCAAGAGTGAGATTTTGCCTCAAGTTCAAGTATCTTGGGGTTTTGTTCATGAGTGAGGGAAGAATGGAGAGTGAGACTGACAGACGGATTGGTTGAGCATCTGCAGTATTCTGAACCAGTGGTGTAGTCTACGTGATACTCGGGTATGCAGAGTATACCCACTAGAAAAGCTTAAGAATTTCAGCATACCCACTTAAAAGTGCCCAATGATACATGACATATCATTTGACATCTGTCATTGATACATTTAACGGCAGTTAAATACTTCCGTAACAATCTATTAGTATGCAGCACTTTGCTTTGATACCGTTTTATAAATTTTATATGTTGGTACAAAGTTTGTTGTTAATCTATTCAAATATAAGCATCAGAGAAATTTGGAACCAGTGGTTTCGAAGCACAGTATACCCACTACAAAAATGTAGACTACATCACTGTTGTGAACTCTGTACCGGTCTGTTGTGGTGAAGAGAGAGCTGAGATGTAAGTCAAAGCACTCTGTTTACTAATCGGTCTATGTTCCTATAGCCTCACCTATGGTCATGAGCTCTGGGTAGTGATCAAAAGACTGAGATTGTGGATACAGGGAGTTGAAAGGAGTTTCCTCCGCAGGGTAGCTGGACTCTCCCTTAGAGACAGGGTGAGAAGTTCAGTGATCTGGGAGAGACTCGGAGCAGGTAGGTAGGTACAGCCCCCAAACCCTGATGCACAAATTGGCTCCAGAATTAAACTTGGCAGCTCCCGAAATGTTTTATTAGGTTTAAACTTGGAATAGAAGATTCAATAAATTTATCTTAGATATTCATTTCAGCACATGGTCAAAGTTAAGTGGGGACAAAACCAGACAAGTAGTAGAAGCAAAATTATAAAAACAGCTTTATTGTCTTTTTGGTTTCTTGGACACAAAATAATTGATGTTTGTAAAAAAAAAAAAAAGGCTGCTCAGGATTTCTCAAAGACTCCAACATTTGAAGTCCCCACAGATACATTAAAAAGTGATTTTATTCATTTTTAAATCTCCACGTTTTTATAAAATTATAGTTTTTCCTCAGTAAAAACTCTTTCTGGGTGACATAAAAACTGTCAGAAACTTGCCATTTTGAAAGAGCTGGTGTCATCTGTACAGGGCCTGCATCTTCTAAATGCACAGTCTCTGAAGGTTTTGGTGTTTTACTTCAATGTACTGTCCAACGGAGCATGATTAATAAATATTGTGCGTTGATCTGTTTCTTTTTATCGTTAAGTGCCTGAATGAAGCAGTGAAGAACACCGAACCAGTGTTTGAACAACTGGGCTAATGTTGACCCAGTGATGGACTAAGACTGTGGGGACATGATGGGAGGAGGTATTCAGTCTCCTGCCCTATGTTATTTGGGACAGGCTGATATCAAACCAAAAACATAGAATCAATGAGTTAATCACAATATTTCTTGACAAATTTTCAACAATACACTGTTAAACAGTGTATGAAATCCATGTGCTTTAATGTAAATGTCACCAAAACTAAACTGTGGACTTTTAAAGCTCAAAAACCTTGTCTGAGATGTTCGACTGAGATAAGTTTAAAGTACGGTAGGAATGCACAATATTGGATTTTTGGCTGCTATCTGATACGCCGATGTGTTAAAACTTATTTGTCCAATAACCGATACCAATACCGATATTTTTATATACTTTCCTTTGTCAGAACATATCCCTCTTATTTAGGCTTACTTGCTACAAAAAATGTGTAACAGCTGTAAGAGCTGGTGACATATTTAATAACAGCCATGTGACAAGCATAGCGCTTTAACTTACCGGTATATTAAATGAAAAGTGTTAAATGTTATTTAGTCACCTGCAATGCTGTCTCACTTGTGGAGGCTTGTTCTGGGTTCCTACCAGAAGAGTGGGATCCTCTGCATTCCTGTACATGAAGGACAGTCTTTGTAAGTCCAAAGTTTTTATCTATCCATTGTGCCGTAAGACTAATCATGCTAAAGGGGCTAACACATGACGTCCAAATTTCTGTGGTAAAACTCACTCAAGTGCTATCGGCTATTAGCTTCTCAATGATGTCGGAAATGACGGCTTGGAACTCGGGTAAGGTTACGTCAGAAAAATACCTCTGACTGGGAACGATGTAGCGAGGCTCAGCGTAGTCCAAAAATCTTCAGAATCCCCCCCCCCCAAAAAAAACTTCCACACCGCCGACATTTTAATAATAATAATAATCATTTTATTTAAAAGCGCCTTTCAGGACACCCAAGGACACTTAACAAACAATACAGTTCAAACATTATCAGTGACAAATTGAAATATAAAATACATAAAGATTATAAAATGCAAAATAATAAAAATACATTTAGTAAAGTTAATGATAAGCTAGTCTAAAGAGATGTGTTTTCAGGGCAGTCTTGAACAGAGAAAGGGAGGTGGTGTTTCGAAGGTCTGGCGGTAGAGCGTTCCAGAGGTGAGGGGCAGAGCAGGTGAAGGCCCTGCTCCCCATGGTGGAGAGGCGGGCAGAGGGTACATGGAGATGTAGCGAAGAGGAGGATCTGAGAGAGCGTGATGGGATGGAGATTTGTAGGAGGTCAGATAGATAAGGAGGGGCAAGGTTGTGGATAGCTTTGAACGTGAGAAGTAGAATTTTGAAGATGATGCGTGATTTAACCGGGAGCCAGTGGAGCTGCTGCAGGACAGGAGTGATGTGGTTATAGTAGGAGGTTTGAGTGATGACCCGGGTAGCTGAGTTCTGGACCATCTGTAACTTGTGGAGAGATTTGTTGGGGAGGCCGTAGAGAAGGGAGTTGCAGTAGTCAATACGGGAAGTCACAAGACTGTGCACCAGGATGACTGTGGAGCGTGGTGAGAGAGAAGGACGGAGACTTGTTCCTCTCCACTGTGATCAGATCAGGTATGCATGCGTGCATGACGTCATCATGTTGTGCTGCCACTGTAGGCATCTTTGTCACTGAGTTTTCATACAAAAACAGCACCTTTAATATTGGTGAGTTATTTTGATGGAATGGCCAATGTCCGATATTGAACTTTAACGCTAATATCGGCCGATACCAATACCATGCCGATAATATAGTACGTCCCAAGTTCAAAGTAGTCAATAGGTTTTATACATGACTGGGAAATTGTTTTCAAATGAAAAAAGCATACATGTATAGTTATTAAACCAATCAGCTTTTTTAAATGCATTAATGTAGCTGTGTGTGGTGTAAAGACATATGAGCTTTGTGTGCACAATGTACGTTGATGTCCTCTGTAAGGCCAGGGTACGTTCTGGCCATGTTCACTCAGTCTGCAGATTCCGGCTTTCATCTCTTCACACAGATGCACATCCTTTCTTCTGTGATGTCATTGATTCCCAGTTACATGGCAACAGTGAGCAAAGAGGATGGGGGGAGGTGAGAGGAAAGAAAACAGAGGTATGCCGTCATATGAAGGGATGAAGGTGTTATAAATAGCTCCTGATGATTCTACGTGTCCATGGTGGGGGATGGTTCTCCTCGTGGGCTCACCACTGCTGAGGTGTTCCGATGGAAACCTTGTGTCGTTGTCAAGTGGTAATTTCAGAGTGACGCCAGTCGTCTGTGGCCTTTGGGAGAAACTTCTTGTCAGAAGAAAGGCAGGTTATTTCTGGACTTTATCAGCGTGATAAGTGGAGCAGAAAGTTCTGTGAGCTGAAAGGGCTAAAAGTGACTCACAGCAGGTGTGCATACTCTTACTGGCTCCCTTCATTTAATGGCTTTCTTATTCTTCTGTCCTCAATCATTTCCTTCTTTTTATCCATGTGATTAGTTTTAATTCCCCCGGGCACTCTAATTTGTCCTGCCTCTTCCTCGGTTTCTCTGATCCTGTCGCTGCCTTCCAGTTTCTCCCTGAAAACATCTTTACGCTTCAGTCAGCTGATCTTTGAATGTGTATCTAATTGTTTAAATCAGTGGCTGTCATCCTCCAAGTTGGGTTCATTTATTTGCAAAATATTAGACATCGCAATGCCTTTTCTATTTAGGATAAATCTCCTTAATGAAAACCATATTTAGGTTTTTACATAACTTTAGTGGCGAAACTTAACAGCTGAAGGCTCTTCTAAGTCGTGGATCTTTTATGGCAACATTAGCAGTAACCTGTCCACCTGAACACAGATTACAGCTATTATTGCAACTACTGTATTATAGCAGAGAGAGGTTTTAGGTGCCGACAAGAGGTACTGCTCTAGTAGTTTATGTCCAGGTGTGCCGGTTCATTTTTAGATTTCATGGCTCTGCCTGAAGCATTTTTTCAATTTGCCTTAAATACAAACATCAAAATTCATGCTAATAATCCAGGTTTAAAAAATCCAACAACGTTAAGTCTGATCCTCTAGACGGTTTCCTTTTTTTTTTGTTGGAACATTTTGACCCTTATCCAAGGGACTTCATCAGTCATCCAAAGGACTTCATCAACCCGAGGAGCTCAACAAACTCTGTCTCACAAGCATGACACGCACATAGTGGGCCAAACAGTTTGATGGTGATAAGACGGTTTCTGGGGTGCGCCCTCTCTCCCTAATTAGACTCCTCTGAGGCTGCCATGGCCAAAGTGGTTAAAAACATCAAAGTTCATGCTCAGTAATCCAGGTAAAAAAATCCAACAATGTTAAGTCAGTTAAGACAGCTTCTGTGTGTTGAAACGTTTCATCCTTCATCCAAAGGACTTCATCAGTCAACCAAAGGACTTCATCAGTCATCCAAAGGACTTCATAAGACATCGAAAATACCTCATAGTTCATCCAAAAGACTTCATCAGTCATCCAAAGGACTTATTCAGTCATCTAAAGGACTTCATCAGTCAACCAAAGGACTTCATCAGTCATCCAAAGGACGTATTCAGTCATCTAAGGACTTCATCAGTCCAAGGAGCCACAACAACCACAACAAACTCAGTCCCTCTTAGCAGCACACCCACATAGTGGTCCAACCAGTTTGATGGTGAACCAAGATGGTTGAACCGCTTTGGCCATGGCTGCTCAGAGGAGTCAATGGGGGAGAGGGCAGACTCCAGAGACCATCTTATCACTATCAAACTGTTTGGCCCACTATGTGATTGTGCTGTTTGTGGGAGTGTGTTTGTTGTGGCTCCCCGGGCTAATGAAACCCTTTGGATGACTGATGAAGTACTTTGAATGAAGGACAAAATGTTATAACAAAAAAAGAAACCAGAGGATCTGCATTATCTTAAACACAATTTGTTTTCTGTAAAAACTCAAGAACTGATTCACTGGAACAACAAAAGACTCAACAGTTTCATTAGACTTCAACTTGAGCTCCTCTGGATAAAATATGCACAGTTTCTAAATGGATCGACAAACTAACAACGTCTTTGGTTCCTTCAGCAAATTCAAATCCTTCTGCCACAGTGACAGATGCTCTACCCGTGTTGCCAAATCAACTGAACCAGAATGTTGTCAATAACGTGACAACACCGAGGCAGATTAGCATATATTCAGTCTGGAAAAGGATGTTCCAGTTGGAGGGATTCATTGTAGAAATACCTTTTTATTCTCTGAGTGAAAACATGACACTGTTGTCCTCTTTGAGGCTGCACAGTCAAAATTCATAAATGTGGATAGTCTTTCCCCTCTTTCCACCTCCTTCCAGGGGATCCCAAGGTTTATTCAGACCAGAGAGGGATTCCTCAGGTCTCCTCCATGTAGGGTTCCTGGTTTTCTCCCTGTGTTTGTCTCTCCCACTCTCTCCACAGCACATTTCTAATTGTCCTGATGAGACCCACCTGTTGCTACCTGATGAGGACTGGTTCTGGTGGCCTACTTAAGCAGCAGCTGGACACCTCTTCAGTGCTGGGACAACTTCTGCCTTTGGGACCTCCATGTCCTGCTCCTCTGAAGTCCTTCCACGGTCTTCCTCCAGCACTCTCGGGTGCACCTGCAGAAATCATCAAGAGTCCAGTCCATCAGCTACTCAACAAAAGGCTGGGTCTGCCTGTTCCTCTCTCCACCGCTCCTCACCTATATTCAACACCACGCCAAGAACCAGGACCACTCTTCTTTAATTCATCCATCTAAGACAACAAGTAAGACAATTCTGATTACTTCGAGATTCAAACATCAACCCTCCAAGATTGGATACTCACCTCTACTCCGTTCTCTTGCAGCTCCAGGCTTCCACCTTCACCTGTAAATAAAGAACACTTATTTTGTATTCCTGGTTGTTGTGTATTCTTTCTCGGTCTGCCATTTCGGGGTCGTACAAACGCCACCATGATAGTTTGTCCCAGCCAAACTGACCCCTCTGGCACGACTGGGGAGGAACCACCTCAACCAGGTAGTAGTCAGGGAACAGACTCTGTAACTTTAGCCTTACAACAAGTTCTTAAACAACAAGAAACTATGCAAAAAAATCTCCTTCAACTAGGGAGTATGGTACATTCTCTCCAACAAAAGACAAAGATTAATCCCTCTTCTCCTCCCAAACAGTCTACAAGCATGGAACCCACGGAGACCAGGCACGTTCAACATGTCAAGGAACCTGACATCAAGCCTTCTGAATTTTTTGAGGGCGATACAAGGAAATGCGGTGGTTTTTTGCTTCAATGCAACCTGGCGTTCAGCCGTGCCCCGGTAACGTACTCCACTGACTCGTCTCGTGTGTCATATATTGTCGCCTCTCTTAAGGGTGAAGCCCTGCAGTGGGCCAACGCTTACCTCCGACGACGTCGAATCGAGACTTTGCCATTTGCTGATTTCATCCAGGACTTCCTCAAGGTATTTGACTATCCTTTGTTACAAGAGGAAGCCGCTCAGAAATTATTTTCAGTCCGGCAAGGACGAGAGACTGTGGCGAAGTTCTCCATTCACTTCCGCATTCTGGCGGAGGAATCCGGTTGGGGTGAGAGGGCGTTACGTAGTTCCTTTCTGAATTCGCTCAATAGCAACATTAAAGATCAACTGTTCACTAGTGAATTACCTGCTGACCTAGATGGAACTATTGCCTTGGCTATTAGAGTTGATAACAGAGCTCGAGAACGTCAGATGGAGGAGAACTACAACTCCCATCAACAACTGTCATCCGGAAGGACTCCACCGGTTCCCATGACGTCATTTTCCGAACCCGAGCCGATGCAGATCGGACACACTCGGCTGACACCGGAGGAGCGACAGAGACGCCTACAAAACAAAGCCTGTCTATATTGTGGAAGGAAGGGACACACTTTATCCGCCTGTTCTCTGCGGGTAAAAGATTGAGCCCACCAGTTAAAAAGGAGATGCTGGTGGGTACTATTTCTGATACTCCTGTAAATTGTTTGAAACTGCCCGTCACCCTTTGTATTAACACTGTGACTTTCCCTGTTCAGGCCCTGGTCGACTCGGGTGCCGAACAAAATTTGATCAGCCAGAGCTTGGTGGACGAACTCCAGATCCAGTCTCTAAAATTGGACCAAGACATCTCTGTTTCTGCTCTCACTGGTCAAACAGTTTCAACCATTTCACACAAGACAATAAAATTTAGGTTTGTGGTATCTGGTAACCACCAAGAATTGGGTGATTTTCTTATTGTCGAGAAACAGAGATTGCCCATCATTTTGGGTTATCCATGGCTCAGGTTACATAACCCTCACATCAATTGGGAGGAGGGTCGTATTGACAATTGGGGGGTGCGTTGCTCAGCTGAATGTCTTCGCTCAGCCATCTCTTCTAGCCCTGTCAAACAAACACCTTTTGAACCCATTGATTTATCCGTGGTCCCTGAAGTTTACCACTCCTTAGCAGCTGTTTTCAGTAAACAAAAAGCTTTGTCGTTGCCGCCACACAGGCCATACGATTGTGCCATTAACCTGATACCCGGAGCTCCACTACCGTCTAGCAGACTGTACAACATCTCTGGTCCTGAAAGGGCGACGATGACGGAATACATCGAGGCGTCATTAAAGAGTGGCATCATCCGTCCATCCACATCCCCTCTGGGTGCTGGTTTCTTCTTTGTGGCAAAGAAGGACAAGTCTCTTCGACCTTGTATTGATTACCGGGGCCTTAATCAAATTACGATTAAAAACAAATACCCTCTTCCACTCATCGATTCAGTTTATGAGCAACTTCGAGAAGCAACAGTCTTCTCTAAACTGGATCTCAGGAATGCATATCACCTCGTACGTATGCGCCAGGGAGATGAATGGAAGACTGCCTTCAAGACACCCATGGGCCATTTTGAGTACTTGGTCATGCCTTTTGGCTTAACCAACGCCCCTGCCGTTTTTCAGTCACTGGTGAATGATGTACTACGGGATTTCCTTGGGGTGTTCGTCTTCGTCTACCTAGATGACATTCTCATTTTTTCCAAAGGTCAGGACCAACACATCTGCCATGTAAAGTCAGTGTTACAACGTCTTCTGGAAAATCATTTATATGTCAAGACTGAAAAGTGCGAGTTTCACATCTCTACAGTCTCCTTCCTGGGGTTCATATTCGAGAGAGGACAGGTAAGATCAGACCCAGCGAAGATTAAGGCGGTGGTGGACTGGCCTACTCCTACGACCCGAAAACAACTTCAACGCTTCTTGGGATTTGCCAATTTTTACCGACGTTTTATAAAGGATTATAGCAAAGTTGCCGCGCCTCTAACCCAACTGACGTCTTCCCTCAGGAGGTTTGACTGGCCTCTGGACGCTGAAAGAGCTTTCACTAACCTCAAAACTTTGTTTTCCACAGCTCCCATTCTGTCTCACCCTGACACCCACAGCCAGTTCGTGGTGGAGGTGGATGCCTCCGTGTCCGGAGTGGGTGCTGTTCTTTCCCAGAGGTCGGTGGAGGACAACAAGCTTCATCCCTGTGCTTTCTTTTCTCGGCGCCTCTCACCTGCTGAAAGTAACTATGATGTTGGAGATAGGGAGTTGCTGGCCATTAAGATGGCTTTGGTGGAATGGCGTCACTGGCTGGAGGGTGCCGAAACTCCGTTTGTGGTTCTCACTGACCATAAGAATCTGGCGTACCTGCAAAGCGCTAAAAGACTCAATGCTCGACAGGCTCGTTGGTCGCTGTTCTTTGCCAGATTCAACTTTTCTGTCTCGTATATTCCAGGGACACGCAACGTGAAGCCGGACGCCCTCTCACGGCAGTTTGCTGCGGCGGACGACCTCGACATCCCCACTAACATTCTTCCCCCATCCTGCACGGTGGGCGTTTTGACATGGGAGATAGACAAGGTGATTCGGGACGCACAGCAGACTGAACCCGACCCGGGTACTGGCCCCGGGGATAGGAGATTTGTTCCCCCAACTGCCGTCGGTAAGGTGCTCCACTGGGTGCATTCCGCCAAGTTCTCTTGTCATCCAGGTGTCTGTCGGATGTTGCAGCTCGTCAGGACCCACTTTTGGTGGCCCAACTTGGAGAAGGATGTCAGGGACTTCATCGCAGCTTGTCCCACCTGTGCGCGGAGCAAGCACAGCAACCGACCACCGGCGGGACTGTTGTTGCCTCTTCCCGTTCCCAGCCGGCCCTGGTCGCACATCGCACTCGATTTCGTCACTGGTTTGCCTATTTCCAATGGTTATACCACTATCTGCACGATTGTTGATCGTTTTTCTAAGTCCGCCCACTTCGTTCCTCTGTTGAAACTTCCCTCTGCAATGGAGACAGCCCACCTGATAACAGAGCACGTTTTTCGCCTCCACGGCATCCCTGTGGACATTGTTTCTGACAGAGGCCCCCAATTTGTTTCGCAGGTCTGGAAGGGTTTCTGTCGGGCAATCGGTGCATCCGCCAGCCTGTCCTCGGGATACCACCCTCAGTCTAATGGCCAGACTGAGAGGTGCAACCAGGAACTGGAAGCCATGCTAAGGTGTGTCACTGTCAACAACCCTTCTTCTTGGTCTCAGCAGTTGCCATGGGTCGAGTACGCCCACAACTCCCAGGTGTCCGCGGCCACTGGAAAGTCCCCATTCGAGGCCGCACTGGGGTACTCCCCTCCTCTGTTTCCCTCGCAGGAGGTTGATGTTGGAGTTCCCTCTGTCAACTTGCACGTCAGACGTTGCAGGAGGACCTGGCGTGTCACCAAGCAGGCCCTTGCCAGGTCGGTGGAACAGAACAGACGTTTTGCTGACAGGCATCGGAGGGAGGCGCCCACCTATCACGTCGGACAGAGGGTGTGGTTGTCTACCAAGGACATCGCGCTCAGGGACACTCCACGCAAGCTGGCTCCACGGTTCATTGGTCCCTTCCCCGTGGTCAAGATCATCAATAGGTCTGCTGTGCGTCTGCAACTCCCAGCTTCCATGAAGTTGCACCCTACGTTTCACGTCTCCCTCCTGAAACCTGTGTCTACCAGTCCCTTGCACCCTCCTGCCGACCTCCCACCGCCCCCCCGCCTGATCGCCGGTGACCCAGCATTCACGGTTCGGCGCCTCCTGGATGTGAGGCGTCGGGGCCGTGGTTGGCAGTATTTGGTGGATTGGGAGGGCTACGGCCCTGAGGAACGTTCATGGGTTCCCAGGTCGCGGATCCTTGACCCCTCTCTCATTGCTGACTTTTTTAGGGTCCACCCTGAGAGGCGACTACGACCGCCGAGAGGCGGTTCTTGAGGGGGGGGCTCTGTAGGGTTCCTGGTTTTCTCCCTGTGTTTGTCTCTCCCACTCTCTCCACAGCACATTTCTAATTGTCCTGATGAGACCCACCTGTTGCTGCCTGATGAGGACTGGTTCTGGTGGCCTACTTAAGCAGCAGCTGGACACCTCTTCAGTGCTGGGACAACTTCTGCCTTTGGGACCTCCATGTCCTGCTCCTCTGAAGTCCTTCCACGGTCTTCCTCCAGCACTCTCGGGTGCACCTGCAGAAATCATCAAGAGTCCAGTCCATCAGCTACTCAACAAAAGGCTGGGTCTGCCTGTTCCTCTCTCCACCGCTCCTCACCTATATTCAACACCACGCCAAGAACCAGGACCACTCTTCTTTAATTCATCCATCTAAGACAACAAGTAAGACAATTCTGATTACTTCGAGATTCAAACATCAACCCTCCAAGATTGGATACTCACCTCTACTCCGTTCTCTTGCAGCTCCAGGCTTCCACCTTCACCTGTAAATAAAGAACACTTATTTTGTATTCCTGGTTGTTGTGTATTCTTTCTCGGTCTGCCATTTCGGGGTCGTACAAACGCCACCATGATAAAAATTAACTTTTTTTAGCTGATAAACTCCATAGAATGTGTGTAAAATGTTATCTAGCACAATGGCTGTGTTTATTCTCACATAATTGTGCATATCTGTGTAAATTGGCAATATTTGGTCTAAATATGTGTTTACGGTAGTTCTATGGGTTGAACTGGTGGATTACACCTTAATTTTCTTATTTGTGCAAACGCTCATGTGTGACATGTCTGCTCATGTGTGATGTCACACAGGTGGTTCAAGCAGAGCCAATCCCCTGCAGAGATGAGAAGTGCATACCTTATATGGAAGTGCTGCATTTCACTCCTGACAAGCGGTTTTATTTTTCTTTTCATTTTCATTTTTTAGGCCTTTGGTTTTGGATGGAATGGGTGGAATAGATAAATACATCTACATGTTTATTCTTTGTTGTTGCTTGGTGTATGTTGTTGGCTAGAGGTTTAATTTGCTTTAGGTTGTTGCAGGTGGAGGCGTGAACAAAAGCACAACTCTACCTCCACCCCTCCTTGACTCTCGACACGTCCATTTTCAGGGAGATTTTGGAAGGAGGAGTTACCGTCTCAACCTGGGTTTAGTTTCACTTTAAGATCTGTTGGGCATAAATGTAACATGCAACAAAATATATGTTGCCTTTAACTGAAGAATAACTTTCACAAGTTGTAACAAGGTGATCAGCTGACCCTGAAGCGTGTTGGTGTTTCAGTTTCATCTATTCATACAGGAATGATTCATTTTCTGACTGATCTGTCTGATCACCTGCCTCTTGACCGCAGTGAAGTTATTTTCAAGTTGGACGTTGGATATTCGAGCTCCGTGTCTTCATCGGTGCGGTGTTCTCGTCAGTCCGCTTCATGGAGTCTGATTAATATGACTTAAAATAGAAAACAAATGACTGTGCCTCATTTATAGAGACTAGCAGAATTATTTCACAGTGTTTTTGGGTCAACAGGTCACATGACTTGGAAGCTATTGAGGAAAACCCCACAGATTTATGAAATATTAAATTGTGAAGAATTACAAAATGCATAAAAATGATAAATAAACAGCTGTGCCTCATAGGCCTGGTCTTGGAGAGTAGTTTGATGTGAGACTTGTGTGGGTGGCTCAAAAGACCTGAATGGTATTGACCAAAAACAGTAAATATTAAA
>JBBPBX010016921.1:31174-47487 GCA_038048925.1 Garcialebias charrua | reverse complement strand
TGGTTTTATTCTTGTAATCTATAAACAAGTCTTTCATACATTTAGTACCTTTTTATTTATTTTAGGTTTTACCTTCAATGGAAAATGTAAGTTAAAGCCTTTGTGGCCGTATCAACTTAATAGACTTATCTTTTAAAACAATTACCATTAAACCACGCTTAATTTTTCTGTCTTTCACTCAAACGCCTTTTTAAAGATTTCAAATAAATGCAATGTTCACACTAAAATGTTAGCAGATTCTGTATTATTTTGCTCCAAGAGAATGTATTTCAGATTCAGTAAAACTGTTTGAGTTGCTGCAGTTATCTGGAGTGAAAAATGTACTTTTGTTTGTTATTTTAAACTTTTTATTTAAAATAAACTGGAGTCATTAATTGTGCACAGAAAAACGTTAAAAATGCTATTTTTAACTAAAAGTGTACAGTGTACACCAATTCTGTGTAAAATTCAGAGATGTGAAGAGCTTAATGTGGAAATGCTCTGTTCTCCATCAATTTGTTCTTTGATTTAATGTGAAAATCAAATAGAAGATGCTTTATTGAATGTTATTTTAAAACCTTTCAGTATTTAAAATGAGCAAAAATTGTTTGTCTGTACCACTGTTATTCTAAAATTTTTATTTAAAATAAACAGGAGTTTTGTTTGTGTACAGAACAATTTTACAGGTGGTGTTTCTACCATTAAAATGCTGGCTTTTTATGATGTTTTATGAGAAAACTCATCTGTCAACGTCTTTTAACCAACAGGGGGCAGCTTCAAGTCTTAATGTTATCACGAGGAGACTGATATTTCTATTCAGCATTTAAAATAAAAACAACCTTTTAGAGTTAGTTTCTAGTGTGTCCGTGATAATTGCTCGAACCACGTTCTTGTCAGAGACAAATTTATGTTGTTAGACAGTGTAGATGGCTTCAAATGAGTTTTTAAACTTCTAGTGAAACCTCCGTTCGCCTTGTGTGTGTGAACTGCTTGTCACCCAAAGTGCACCTGGAAATGACGACAAAAATAGGCGGGTCGACGAAGCGCGTCAACCAATCAATCACAGCGCATGTAGTTCTTTTCCCAAGCGTTCATGGTGAATGTAGTTTTATTACCATCAACCAATGCAGTGCCGGAAATGACGACAAAGTGGGCTGGCCGCATCGGCGTGCGTCCTCCACCTCAGCGAATCAGCGCTCGCTACGAGAGTGATTGACAGCTCACAGCTCTGGTTTTATCCAATCACAGCTCATAAACAAACATGTAGGACACGTAGCCTTAACGTTACCTTAGCACAATAGAAAGCAACTTTACAGACCCTTAAAGCAACTCAAACGCTTCAAATTAACTTTCCAAAATTCTGAAACGTGGCAATCACATTTAAAACATGCACAACTTAGCTACGCTTAGTAACCCAGCACTGCAGCTGTTGAACAAACACGGACTCTCTCGGAGCGAGTCAAGGTCGGTTCCGGTCCACTTTTTCATGGAGCAGAAACTCTGGTCTGAACAGAACCACTATCCGACAACGTTCTAACAGTAATATGCTTCTCTGACCTGCTCAAACATTTAAAAATACCAGCACAGCAATCTTGTAGATGTTAAATTAGCTTTTCAGGCAATTTGACTCGACGGTCATTTTGCAATGAGATTGCCACAGCTTGTGCACAACTTAATCTGGACCGAGTCCTTATCAGAACCACCAGACACTTCCAACACAGCGTGACAGATCCCCACCAAACTACTTATAGCGTTTCAAAAGTTGAACAAATAACAATTTCAGCTTCAAATGTCATTAACTGCAGTCCTGCAATCGTTCTGAACACTTTTCCAGCCAAAATAATTAATCTGTTAGAGTCTAAAACTTGGATCCTAATATGCAAACATGACGTTACAGTTCATGAGAGATCACAGATTTATGAATAATCTTTCAGAAAACACGTACTTGGCCACCAGATGAAGCAAACACAAGTTTACTTCAATGGTTTTCAGATTGAAATAAGGAGATAGGGAATTAGGAGGAAAGATAGAGAGATAATTTACAGGAAATTGTCTTGAGCATGTTACCAAAAGTGACACTTCCCATCCGACTTCTGCTAAAATCCAGGTACGTTTGTAAACAGCTCTTTACCTTCGACGACGAGTCGGATAAAGAAATGACACCAGCCTTTCAGATGCACAGAGTCCTTCAGGCCTAGCCCGTCCGAGCTGGTTCTAGTTTACGTTTTCAACGTCTCCTGGTTTCGCGTTGGTCATCAGAAAACGCGTCAGCTCCTGGCCTCTGACTTCAAGATAAACTTATTCCAGGAAGGAATAAACAAAGTTTTGAGCTTACGCTCGTTCGGAGTGGACTCATAACAAACGTGTTATTAGTCCTTAACTGAATGACTGTCCTTAGCGTGTGACTGAGTTCATCCAGCTACTTTGGGACGACCTCACATCTTGAAGTTCCCAGCAAACTCTGAAGCGTTTCAGCCAAACTTAGAACTTAAAAGAAGATCATGAGAGGAGTGAGACTTGTGTCTTTTTCATTGGTCCGTGGAAGCAGTTGCCGTTATCACGACCCAAGGTTACAGCCAGCAGCAGAGGGAAATGTTTAGGAAAAGACAGACTCATAGACTCCAAGAGGAAAAACACTTGGATTAGCGTCTTAACACTTCTAAAACAAATCTGAAAAGCACAGTTTGACATAAAATTCAACTCTGACACCATTATATAATCAAGTAACACAGTAATACTTCATGGGCGTAGCCAGAATTTTGTGGGGGGCGGTTCGTTTTAAAGGAGAAGTTGACAATGTATACTAATGTGCCAGGATAGCTCAATGGATAAAGTGTTTGCCTTTGGTCCCAAAGCTCATGAGTTCAAGTCTCGCATGGTACAATGTTGTTGTTGTTTTTTTTTTAATTCATTCCAGATTAAAAAAGCACAAGAAAACTATTTACAAAACGGCAAGAAATAAAACAATGCATTAAATGAAAGGAATCAGACGAAGAAAATAATCTTATCTGCCCCTTCTCAAACTATTTTTTTTTCAAACACTCTTTTATTGGATAAAAAAAGAAGAATGTGTTAACCACAGCCTGTGGTTAACACATTCTTCTTTCTTCACAGGCATATTAACTACTTTTTTTATCCAATAAAAGACAAATGTAAAATTAGTTGTTTGAATCGAGTGTTTGAAAAAAAAAATAGTTTGAGAAGGGGCAGATAAGATTATTTTCTTCGTCTGATTCCTTTCATTTAATGCATTGTTTTATTCCTTGCTGTTTTGTAAATAGTTTTCTTGTGCTTTTTTAATTTGGAATGAATAAAAAAAATAAAAAAAACATTGTACCATGCGGGACTTGATCCCACGAGCTTTGGGACTGAAGGCAGACGCTTTCTCCATTAGGCTATCCAGCCACATTAGTTTAGCATTGTCAACTTCTCCTTTAAAAGTGGGCGGTTCGTTCGAACCCCCCGAACCCCCCTTGCCTACGCGCATGTACTTCATATTAAAAGAATAACACAGCATAACATATATCATGAAAATGACAAAAGGTATTCTTTTGATCACATCAGAATAAAATCAAAGATAGAAATAGTCTCTTTTGGTGACTATGTTCTCAGATTACAACTAATGGAATAATTTGTAGTAAATGTCTTGCTTTACTGAGAGGTCAGTAAAGGTCATCTCTGGAACAGTTCAAAAATACACAGGTGTATCAAAGTGGACACGGTCATGCCCACTACAAATGAATGAAAAAAAAAAAGAAAATAAAAGAGATAAAAATGCTAAAGACTAAAATACTCAAAGTTAAACATTAAAAGCCCTTTTAAATTAATTTAATTTACTAATGTTTTAATCATAAGTGATGGAGCTGTTCAATGACTGAAGTAGAATTTCTCTACATCTCCATGTTCTACCATTTCTTTGTAGTCTGGTCATGGAGGTAGCAGGTCTAGGAGAAAAACACAGACCTCCCTCTCCCCATCGACACTTTCCAGTTCTTCCTGGGGGACCTCAAGGCATTCCCAGGACAGACGAGATACACAAACACTCCTGAAAATTCTGGGTCTTCCTCCGGGACCTCTTACCCATTTGGAACATGTCTAAAAAACTTCCACAGGGAGGCAACTCCTCAAATGACTCCTTTTGATGCAAAGGAGCAATGGTTCTACTGTGAGCTCTTCACTGTCACTAAGGCTGAACTTGGCCACCTTAGAAATCTCATTTTGGCCCCTTGGATTCAGGATTTGGTTCTAAAAAGTCATGATCCAAACCTCATGACCATAGGTGAGGGTCGGAATGTAGACAGACCAGTAAATCCAGAGCTTTGCCTTTTGACAACCTTTTCTTGACCATTCACCACAACCAACCAAAAAAATGATTTCCCTCCCACTTCATCCTTCCGTCACTCAGGAACAAGACTCCCAGATAATTGAACTCTTGAACATCTGAGGTAAAGGCTACGCTCTCGACCTGGATGAGGCAGAAGTAGAACTTGTTAAAGCAAATATTGCAGATGAATCCTGTGCTGTTTATATAAAAACTGTCAAATGACATTTTATGAATATTGGGATCACTTGTATTTTCAGCAGCCACTCTGAGATCATCAAACCAGCCCCAGTTTCTGTCATCAACATTGTAATTATATAACTTTATTGATGCCAGGAGTGACAGTGATGACACATCAACAGAGAGTTTTGCGAACGTGTGAAATTAGCAGCTCTTGTACAGAATATGTAATTATTTTATAGCAGCTTTGAAATCTAAGCACTCCCAGGCTCAGGGCTTCCCTTTCTTTTAAACTGTTGTTATTACTATCAATTGAAGAACAACCGTTTTTTTCATTCTGAAAGCTTTGCATATTTTATTATTTTCACTCTGCCCACCACTGCTCATTGTTCATCTCCTTTAAAAAATAAATAAAATTTAAAAAAAAACTTCAGTGACCCATATGGCTGAGATTATTTCAGTAACAAGTACACTTCTCTACCTGGATGAGTTGTGGAAGAACAACAGCGCCCCCTACTGGTGTATAATGAACATAAAAGGGAGAACAGTTCTTGATCCTGATATCTTGTATCAGAATCATGGATTCATTTATCAGTTTCTTCAACAGCTGGTATTTTTGAAGTGTAATGGTGGGTAAAGGAGATGTGAAAAAGGCAGAACAACATCTGAGACACTGTCTGTGGATAAAACTACAAACTAACTCATGTCCAGAAGTACCGATTATCACCGCATAGATCTGTGTTCAAGTCATGCAGGCACAACTTCCCGGGTGTTTTCAGTTGAGGCATATTTTTATACAGAAGTTGATTTTACTACGGAAATAATGAAAGCCTGTTTTTTTTTTCTTCTTCTTCTTTTTTCTCAGCTGCAGCAGCTGAGGGTTATTAAAATTTGTGGGGGGAGGAGGAGGTTCAGCCCATAGGGCTCTTTAGGCTTATGTTAGCAAATCCCTTGACCCATATTTACCTGAGACTTTGGGCTGCAAAACACCCTTGCAGTCCCTCATTACAATGTTCCTGTTGAAATAAAAAAAAAATCTTACTAATGAGCCAGTATTTCTTAAAAACAGCAACTACTCTTACACCAGTAGTTTTCTGTCTGTTTAAATCGATGTAATCCATGGTCCAATCCGACTCTTGTCTCCCATCCTATTCATCGTGTTCATGGACAGGATCTCAAGGCACGGTGGGAACTGGTTTGGGAACCTCAGGGTCTCATGTTTGATTTATGCAGATGATGTGATTCATTTGTATGACATGCCCTCAGATCCACATACACCATTACAATGCTTCCTCATGCAAAAAATGCTGGATTACGCCATAAAATACAGTGTAAATCCACTCAAAACGCTGCTTTTTTACACCTAACACCGAAAATTACAGCGTTTATTTTGGGCATTGAACACCTTTTTTTACACGTCACACTGTTATAAATGCTGTTATTGTTATTATGCTATTAGTACTTAGTGTATATTTAGTTTATGTTTTTCTTAGTTAATTTTAGATCTTATTACTATTTTTTCTTTTACATTTTATTGAGACCCTGTGTACATAATCTCGTTCCACAGCATGTACCATACGTGGTGCGAATGACAATAAAGAAACTCTGACTCTCTGACTCTGACTGGTAATTTACAGGGGCTTGCCATACTGTTGGCGTCTTTGGGCCATGACAGTTCAGTAGGGTGGAATGAGAGTCAGCTCTGTCTGAGGCTGAGTGGAATGCCTCCTCCGGGTCAGAGGTGATAGTCTGCCTCAGGTGGAGGAGTTTAAGTATTTGAGCATTTTGTTCCTATAAGTGAGGTCAGGAGATGGATCGGTAACACATTGGGGCCTCGTCCTCAATAATGAGGGCGTTACTTCAGTTAGTCATGGTGACGAAAAAGTTGAATTCCAGATAAAAGCATCCAAAATAAGCTTCCTTCATAGTGTGGCTGGCCACAGCCTTTGAGGCAGTGAGAAGATTGATCAAGGAGTCAGCTGAGGTGGTTCAGACATCTGATCAGGATGCCACCTGGACAACTCCCTTTAGATATCCTGATTCATGCTCAATAATCCAGGAAGAAAAACCCATCAAAGTTAAGTAATGTTCTTCGGATGGTTTCTTTTTGTTGAAACGTTTCATCTTTCATCCAAAAGATTCATCAGAATTCATCAGTAGACCTGACTTAACTTTATTGGATTTTTCTACCTGGATTATTGAGCATGAATCAGGATATTATGAAGGAGGAAGGAGGGGAGAGGGCAGACTAGAGAAACCATCTGAGCACCACCAAACTGGTTGACCCACTATGAGATGGTGCTATTTATAAGACTGAGTTTTTTGCAGCTCCTCAGACTGATGATGTCTTTTGGATGGAAGATGAAACGTTTCAACAAAAATAAATAATTGGATTCCCTTTAGAGGTTTTCTGGGCACAGCTCACTGGTAAGAGGTCCAGAAAGGATCTACTGTACTGGGAAGGGATCTACTCTTCTGGAAAGACCCAGAACTTGCTGGAGGGATTGTAGCCTACATCTTTTCTGACCTGGGAACATCTCGAGGTCACCCAGGAGGAGCTGTAGAGTGTCTCTGGGGAGAGGGATGTCTGGGTTTCCCTCCTGGACCTGTTACCTCTGTTACCCAACTACAGATAAGCGGCTGGAGATGGAGGTGGTTAAATAAATAAAAATAAATAAATAAATGCTTGACTCACCACCTCACCAGGTTTCTTTCACAAACATAAAATCAACAAAATGGGGAGTGAGTAAGTAATTTTTAAAACTAAAATGTCATTTTTGATAGCAGTCTAGCATTAGGTGAACAGAGTCTTTCCCAGCTTTTCAGAAAAAGACTCAGAGGTTCACCTACACCTCAAGGATAAGGGACACTCTTTTGTGGACAAAAATGTTCACATTTTGGACCGAGAAGACAGATGGTTTGAAAAGGGGGTGAAGGAAGCAACTTGTGTAAAAAGAGGTCTCAGATTTCGACTTTCCAAAACCTATAAAGCAGCTTTAGGACTGATACCCTTTCATCCACGTCACCAGCGAGTCACTCATCTGTGAGTCAGACTAACAAAAACTCTAACAAACCCCTATTGTGAGGATTTATAGGGCAATTTGCATATGGTCTAGCTCACCTCAGCTCTATGGCCCTGTTTACACGGACACTGTGTGGGGGAAACGCAACTTTTGGGTATGTTAATTAGGTTGAAAGTTTTGCGTTGACATGGGCGAATTCTGTGGATACGACTCTCTCCCCCCCACCCCCCGTACTCATGAATTTACTGTAGTTACCATGCTGGGCCATTAGATGGCGCTGTGATTTTTGGAACCTTCACCACTGCGCATGTGTGCAGCCTGGGGTAAACAGAGCACACGAGGCAGCCTGTTTTCCTCTCTGGCTAAAAGTTCAGCTACTACAAGTTGTTGTCAACAAGTTAACAACAAGGTAAAGCTGGAATTTGGATAAGAGTCAACAGATTTGACACCAAGTGGGACCGCTACAAGCTGCACACCAGTTGCTGACTGGACCGGAACCGAGTCAACATGTCTGACTTTACTCCGTGAGAATCAGCTGATTTACAGCAGCGCTACAAGGTAAACCATGTTCTTAATAATCTTTCCTTGTGTTTAGTTCGATCACAGAACAACCAACTGAGGTTTTATTTTTATTTTTTTCCTGCGAGGTCGAAGCTGTCGTTCCACGAAGCGAACCGGCGGTTCGGATCTGGGTCCAGTGTCCACCAGGATGAAAACAACAGAGTCCAGTTCATTAAAGTTCGGTTAACGTGTTTTTAAAAGTGTTCAATTTAATTCTCAGTGTTTGTGACATGAGTTTGTGGTGTTGAATAAATAAATAAATTAAAAATCAACCTGGTGTCTTCATTTTCAGCAGCATGTTAGGCATGACGTAACGAGTCCAGATAGCTTCATTTAGCTCAGATAAATTTAAATATCTCCCACGCTAACATAAATACTGTTTATTATTGTTAAACTGTTAATATATAGCACATTTAGTATGTTATAGTGCAGCGTGACACGTGAAATGTCCGACTGCCTCGTTAACAGACAACTGGATCCAGGCAGCTGGCTCTCTTCCAACACAGATGCAGGTAAGGTGTAGAATAATTAAATATGAGAATCAAAATATATTCCATCAGCTATAGTTCAGAAAGTGGTGCGTGTGTCCACTGTCCAGTCCACCGCCATTGTTAAAATGCCGGCTGTCTGCGCGTGCGTGCTGCGTGCATGTGTTCAAATAAAAGCTCCACGGGAGATGTTTACATTATCAACGGGGGGTCTGCGAAAAACTTCCACCTTGAGAGCAGGGTCAGAAAAGTATCGGAGTCATCAAGGGGGGCCAGTAGCGTCGTGTAGGCGATAAGCAAAGTCGCAAAGAGAAAGTAACGGTTACACTCAAAATACGCGCCGTGTAAACAGGCCCTATAACTCAAACACCACACTCCCTGGTCTTTGAATCTAGAAAGCTCCTTAGATGAGAAGCGATCCATCTTAAGTTACAAAGTAAGGTCCAGTTGTTTTAATCTTAAACTATTTTAAATTTTAAGGCATCACAACAAGACAGTAATGTTCAGCTTATTTCCTCGTCTTAAAAATAAAAGATATCACTGAAGACTGAAATAAGTTTTGTACAAACAATATTATAAGTTTGTGCAAAAAGAAACACGTAGTTCTGCATAATTTTCTTCTACATAGCAGTATTTTTTATTCATCTTTTGCTTAAACTGGCTGAGATTATCTAGAATTAGGGAATAAATATGTTATAAGGCAGTGTTTTGTGGGATTCTGGGTAAAAATGCTTTGCTTCAATGGAGCAGTTTCATTAAAGTTCCAGGCTGCGCTAGAAACATTTAGGATTTAAAGAAACTTTATTTTCATCCACGAGGAGGAAGAAAATGATGTGCTCAGGCCCTAGCTTTAAACCCAGTAACAAACAGGTGTTAATTGTAAAATTATCATTAATAATAATATTACTACCATCATTTAATAATGATACAATGACCATTAGCATCTATAAACATATCTCTGATGATCCTGTTTGTTACATTGAACTCAATAGTTTATTGTTTACAACAGTTCTGTTCTTTGATATATTTTTTCCAGCTTCGTTCTTGTTGATCTGTATAAATGTCCTGAAGTCACGAGCAGCCTCAAATCATGTTAATATTTAAATTATTATATTTAACCCCCATTAATTAATGATCCTGTTTTCCCAGCAAAACAACTTTTACTCCGTTAAAATTAATTAATGAACTGTTATCCTGAAAAATTAGTAATTGTTCCCAAAATGATGACAAATGTACACTTGTCAACTGATTGGGTCCACTCAGGCTAAACTAATGCAGTATTATCCTGTAACCTTCATGGAGGATTTAACGGACAGTTTGATTCTGCTCAGCGGCTGTAGAACAAGTGCAGGAGGACGTGTTTATCAGCAGTAAGTTGATGGAGAAGTAATGTGGGGAGCAGAAACCCAGGAGAATGAAGGAGTCTAATGAACATGTGACTCTTGGATGGAAAGCATTGATCACCTGTCTCCAAAGGCGAAAGGGCAAGAGTGTTTTTAACTGTGTGGCGTTTTGTCTGCGCTGTTAGCAAAATAGATCAGGAACTGCTAAAACATAAGGAAACTGAGAGAAAGTTAGATGTTGCTCTACAGCTGATTCACATTTGGAGTAAACCAAATTCATGACGGCTGCCACAGGAAACTGACTTTAGAAAACATACTTTACTAAAGCAAAAATAATTTAATAGATTTATTAAGCTAAAATTGTGATGTAGTTATGACTCAGCATGACATCAACAGCTAACTGAATAATCAGCTGACTAACTTCATTAGTAGGGTTAGGGTTAGGCAGGGCTTAATTTGTAAACTGATCGATGCCGGAACACAAATGGTGGGCCGGTGATGGGGGAGTAGTTCTGGGAGTTCTCTCCCAGAAAACTTTGAATAAAGTAAATGCAATTTCCTGCATTATGGTGCATTTTAACACATTGTTAAACATCTACTTTTACCTACATTTGTAAACATTTACTTCTGTCATAAGCCCCGCTGCCCCCACCTGACGGTTCCAAGCCTGACTTCTCTGTCTGTCACGGCTGCCCGTCGGCCCTGCCTGCATATGACTGCCTGGCAGGGGTTGAATAGACTTGTCGATTCTAGGACATCTTGCAAGTTTTTATATTTCACGCCGACTAGTTGCAGTCATCACCGCCCGCCCCGCTGTTCACAGCCCTATTCCATCCAATCCATGGTGGTGGATTAAATAAAATAAAACTAAGAAGACCGAGGTGGGCAGTGGTGTACACCAGCGCCTACACCACTGTTAGCCTTGATTTTTACGTGACGCACGTCTTTCACTTTTGCGCCCTAATAATAGTTTTTGTTTTCCTGTGACATATTTGCAACAAATGGTAGGAGCATAAAAAGACGTTCCCGATGTTTAGTTTTTTGTTTTGTTTTGTAAATAATAATTACTTCTTTTTTTTTTTTTTGCGAATATGTTTTTTTTTTTGTGAATACGATATAGCGTCTTGAGTTCCTAGGACACGTTGACTTACTTTTATCATGCTAAAGTCGACTTTAAAAAATATGTAGTTCAACCCCTACTGCCTGGTTAGCTCAGCACTCACCCACACGCCCCCCTCCATTTCTTTAGGGGCAGAGATTTTTGTACGGGTAGATGCAGAAATGCTCTTTGAAGGGGCAGCTCTTGCGTTCTTACGTGGCTGTTATGTTTAAAACGAGTGTTTATGTAAATATTTTCAGTTTATATAAGTTTTATTCGTTCAAGGCAGTTATAACTTTATTACTACGGTAGTAAGTCTGAGAGTTACTGGATCCAAGCAAACAGTTACCGGAAAGCACCCTGTCAAAATAAGAGTGTTCCCGGATCCTATTCCGGCAGAATCTGGCTCAAATTAAGCCTTGGGGTTATGGCTCTAAGATGGCGGTGCGTATGGACACAGCGGCTCTTAGCTCTCGAACAAAGTTTATTGTCTTCCTTACGTTGCTTGTTTTTGTTGAGTGTTCAACTACGTGGTGTCATGAAAAATGTTTATAGTCGCACAGAGCTTCTAAACATACCGGTAGTCTACCAATGTCACCAATTACAGAAGACTTTCAGTGAACAAACAATTTATTGCTGGACATAGCCAGAGTATCAGACTGTACCTGGACTTTTATTTTACTGTAAAAGCAATGCAGGGATTGCAGGGAACACAAGCAAAGGGGATGATGCCAAGCAGGCTTTTTAGCCAGGCCATAGGCTGTTGTAAATGTCTATGAAATGTGTTGTGGTTGATGTGAATTTCTTCAAGAACTGTCAGACTTTTTTTTAAGTAATGATTTTAACTTTCTCTTCCAAATAGTAAGATGTTTCTGTGAACAGATTTAGTCAAGATCGTAGATACAGAAGGTAAAAAAAAATTATGTAAGGTAGCTGGACTCTCCCCTCACCAGGAGAGACTCAGACTAGAGTATTCTGGTAAGGATGCCCCCTGCATGCTTAGGGAGGTATTCCAGGCATGTCCAACTGGGAGACACACTGGAGAGACCGTCTCTTCTGCCCTGAGAATGCCTTGGGTTCCTCCAAGAAGAGCTGGAAGAGGTGGCTGTAGAAAGAGATGTCTGGACCTCCCTGCTAAACCTGCTGCCCCGAGACCTGACTCCACAACTCATTCTCACTCCCTACTCGTCATATATTGATGATAAGGGTCAGTGTCCCTCCGCGTCGCATACTTGACAGAACATGTTGGACTCCAGCAGAGGAAGATGATGGATGGACAAACATGAGAATTTGATTATCTTTTTGATGCCATGGATATAACTAAACATTTTACTTTTGCTAAATGGTTAACAGCTATGTAGAAAAAATGCATAAAAAACATTTGGCTTTATAGTAAAAGGATCACTTAGAACAATGCAGTACAGTATGTCTTATGTTAGCAAGTTATACAAAGTTAAAATACTTTTGTCACTTTTGTAAAAATCATTCACTTCTGCATTTCTGACGTAATATTGCTGGTGAGTATTTTCAGTTATCTATTTTTTAATGGATAAAGCCTTCCAGTGTGTAGCAAAACATCTTCAGTGTCAGACTAGAAGTCTTTTTGGATTGATGTGTAATATTGTCCAAAAATAGACCAGACACTGTTCTGTCACATAGTAATCAAGATTCATCAGAAGCATCCATTGAAATGGTACTTTCTTTGCACTTGTGGTGCCAGTTTCAAGACTGGACAGATACTGAGGGTTAATTCAGGAAAGACATCCTGAGTAAAACTTGTGCCAGCCTTACGGACAGAAAGTATGAACAAATCTAGCATTTGAAGAAAACAGGTGAGAGTTGATACCTTGGTGTTCCACACAGGTGTCACAATGAAAGATACACAAGTGCCACAATGAAGTTGACACATTGGGTGGAGACAGTGGAATATCCCCAGTGGATACTCGAGCTTGTAGGACAACAAGGAAAGAGTATTAATGTCATTGAAAGGGGCAGCCGTATCCCACCACGTTCTCTCAGGTCAGTAGACCAGTTGCTCCTCACAGTTCCGGGAACCCGTTTTAAGTGCACAGGTGACAGGGCCTTCTCTGTCGCAGGCCCAAGACTGTGGAACGAGTTAGCTCTGCTTGTCAGACAGGCCCCCTCCCTCAAAGTTTTTTAATCTCACTTAAAAACACACTATTATTCCCTGGTTTTTGGCACTGTGTGATCTGTGCTGAGCCTTGTCCATCAGGTCATGTTGCTGTTATCCTCTATTGTTTTTCCTGTTTCTACATTCTGTTTCCCATTATGTAGTTTGTTGCTGTTTGCTTGGGCTATCTGTCCCTGTAGAGCACTTTGGTGTGTACTGTCACTGTTTAAATTGCTTTATAAATAAAGTGGTATGGTATGGTATGGTATTTTTTATGTTGCTTTATGTGTTGCCTGTTTTTCTGTTTGTCCAGCACTTTGGTTGGCCTTGTCGCTGTTTTAAGTGCTCTATAAATAAAATGGTATGGTATGGTAAAAAGGATAGAAAATGGTATTCAAACGTATTAATATAACTCTAAATTGTCCATAGGTCCGAGTGAAAGGTTGTCTCTGTGTCCCTGTAATGGACTGGAGACCCACCCAGGTTGTTCCCCGCCTCAACCTGGTTTTACTTTCCAGTCTGACAAGCCTAGCTGCCTGGATACTTGGATTTACTTCTTCTTTGCAAACTGTGGAAAAGCGTGTTAATTATTAATGAGAGTAGCCACTGGTTCCCAGTATGTATCCTGTTTCTTCTTCCTCCCTGTTTTAAGCTGAAGCTGTTTGCCAGTTTGAATGAATGATATGAAAAGTTGCACGGCTCCTGAGTGCTCCAAGAGGCACTTGCAGAGCCAGATAATAGTTGGTAATGAAGTCGAGGCAGCAAAATGTGATCAGCTACTGTTTTTGTTCAATTAAACATGAAAACTGCTTCCATGGTACAAACAACTTCCTGTGGAGTTAATGAAAACCTGTAGCACCAAGCAAATTAAGTTATTCATCGTTCCAGGTCTGACCCCCATAACGAGAAGAAATGCTTATGTAAGGAGAATAAATTTGCATTAATTATTTTCCTTTACTTTTTATGCAAAAGCAGTTCCCAGGCTGCATGAACAGTGATCCAACACACGCACTACCATTCAACCTCTGAAGAATTGTAATGTTTGATTCTACGGGTGGTTAAAGTCAAAGACAAACTGGTTGTCAGGTTGGTGTGGAAACATCATAACTCATCATTCCTTACTGTTGGTGCTGGGTCCAGTGTAGACCAGCCCCCACAGGTAAAGCCAAATAGAATCTTCTTCCTAATCCTGGTTTTAGGGTGAGGTCCTGGTATCCCTAGCCCAGGGGTCTGCAACCTTTATGATCAAAAGAGCCAATTTTGTGCCTTCGTTCAGTAGATTAAATATGTCTAGAGCTGCAACCTGCTGCAACTGGGATCATCAAGTGGTGGCTCATGAGCCCCTGGTTTGTTGGAGGAGACTTTTATGGCCAATAGGGGCCATACATCATAAAGCTAAACATATGTAATGATTTTTAACATTTATTGGTATTTTTAACCTTTAAAACAAAAGAAAATACCTGATTCTTGTAAAGAAGGATTTTTTTTGTTTTTTAGTATTTATTTTAAAAATTAAATATCTATTTGCAAACCTATGTGATTTTTTTTGTGGAAAATTAGGAATAGAAATAAAGCATAAAGTAAAAGTAAGTATGTGAGCCGAGATGGTGTAGAGCAGGGGTGCTCATTACGTAGATCGCTATCGACTGGTAGATCTCTGAGGTAGTACTGATAGATCGCAGCATGACATTAAAAAAAATGTCTGTTCAGTGCCCTGAGATTACTTCTTTTGTGAATTGACGCTATATAAATAAATTGAATTGAATTGAATCTTAGAACATCTTTACTCAGCAAACACAGCAGTTTAGGTCAAAATACTATAATTTTAAAGCCACAGTAGTACTGTACTATAGTTCATAATTTCTTATCTGGCAACCTGACTGACATGAAAACTCTAGCATTTTTCATGTAAACCAGCTTATTTTTTGTTTATTACCCGCCAATAAACATTGAAAAATCACTAATGTTTCCTGTTAGAGAGATTCAACAATTTATCATATGAAACTTCCCAGCTCACTTTAAATCAAAGGTTCTCTGTTCAAGAAAGTTAATTCTCAATAGTCCAGGTATCAAATCCGCTCATGAGAATGAGAATGAGCGGGTTCTCTGTTCACTTCAAAACATCCTTGAGGCAGAACAAACAAAGTCTTTAAGCTTTTTTCATGGTTAGACAATGTTTTACATTACTCCGATGTTTTGATTAGATGTTCCTGCCTCAAACAGAATCTTGACTCCAGTTTATCTGTAAGATGTCAGAGTTTGTGTACCGTTAACTTGTCAAACTCCACCTCTTTCTGTTATAAATACTCGGTGAGACCAGAAATAAATTTGGATATGTGCTGGAGTGTGTTTTGAGACCAAACTAGTTTCAGAAGTACATTACAAAGCATATCCCCTTTGCAAAGTTCATGATGTGTCTAACTAATTTCTTGTTTATCCTGTGTGGTTTTTATTAAAGGTAGCAGGTGTTTAAAAATCCCTATCATTATGGTGCCGAAACCCATTCTCCCCATACCTGGTCCTGATGACCTCCATACAGAGCATGCTGCGAAGACCCATGCGCATGACAGAAAGTCCAGTGGGTTTGTCTCTGGCCAGCATCCTCTGTCCATTGGTGCTGTCAGGGTCAGATTGGCAGAGGTTTCCAGACACCGCACAGATCAACAAGAAAGTGAGTGAGAAAAAGTGTTTGTTGATACCTCTTTTTTAGAAGAGTTTGAGTACGTTTTGAACTAGTTCAGAGCTGGATCCGGACTTTCCAATTTGGAGTGAGGCGTGTGTTTTCAAAAGCCAAGCGTATGTTGCGCGTCGTTGGCTGCACAGCCAAGACCTTTTGCTATTTTTGTGAAGCAGATCACTTTAAGTCAAGACCAAAAATAAGGCATTTTTGTGAGGCTGATCTGCAAGACCTTCATTGAACTTTATAAGTGGGATCCAGCAGTCAAAATAGGACATTATTTCATAGACGCGTTGTTTAGAAATTGTTTATGCATTTTTCGATGTTGTTTGCATCATTTTTAAATTGTTTATTACCGGTACATCGTTTTGTAGTTGTTTCTGTCTATCTCTGTTTCTGTGTGAGCAGCTCTGCTCCTATGTGAATGCCTGCTTGTGTGAATGCTTGCTTGTGTGTTTTTGGTCTATGCCTCTGCCTATCTGTGTATGAGTGAACAAAACTGCCTGTGTGT
>JBBPBX010016921.1:10754-30828 GCA_038048925.1 Garcialebias charrua | reverse complement strand
TTTACTTACTTACAAGAAAAGAACTGTGCTGACAGAGACGCAGATAATACAACGAATAAAAAAATGGCACAGGAAATGAAGTTGCTAGTTTAAGAACAGATTTTCATTTAAATAACTTTACAAACCAAAAACTTGATAAATGTCTTGCTTGAAGCTTGTCGATGGAGCTTTTCCTAAGAACATAGAAAAACATGTAACAGTCAGTATGTATACAGCAGTTGTAGTACCTTCCCAAAGCACAAGAGGGCACCTCCTTCGTATTTGATATGTCATGACTCATCACAGAAGTCAGCTGTGTGTATCTGGGAGCCTGACCGTGTGTACACGTTAGCTGCGCTGCTCAATCTCAGTAACGAAGTGGTGAGGGAGATACGGACTATCTTCTAAATATTCATGTATGAGTTAGACTTAACGCTGTGGAGACCTGGCATTGTATGGTTTTTCTAATCAATGTAATAAAAGTACCAGTGGGAACCAACATTCTTTTACTCTTTTCCCAGCTATGCCGGAGCACATGTTGCTAATGCTAAGCTAGCTCTCCTTCTAAACACCACCATCACGTTACAAGTGGCGCCCGAACATCTCCTTTGGACCTCGGATAAATTCTTCTGGACCTCACCAGTATTTCGTCTCTCTCATAGAGTGTTGGTGAGATACAAAGTACTTTAGCCTTTTCTGGACATGTGGACAAGTCTTTTTGGCCAGTACTGTATTGGCCCGTGTGGGACCTGGCTAATTCCTGGACCGACCATGCGAAGTCCCCATTCTGCCCGCACTTCTTCAGAACCAACCATTGCAAATACAGCAGCACTGGGCCCAGCACGACCACTCGTTCCTCTTGATTTGAAGGGACAAATGAATGATAATGGTGTTGCCCCAGCCAAACATTGCACCAGACAGTGGGACAAGTTCAGAGAGAGGAAGACGTTTCATCGAGGCCGCCCTCTGGACGCTAATTAGCCTCATCCAAAATCATCTCCAAAGAGAGCCCGTTCTTGATTGTTTTTCACACTGACAAGTAGGTGATTTGTTTTGTTTGTTTTGTTTACATGTTATTGCACTCCTGTTATTTGTGCTACACAAAAGTGTCATTCGTTCTACATGACCTGGTTATTTGAAGTTCATGTTGGATTGTAAAAAAAAAAATATCCCACTGTACATGTACCGTACTTGTATTTATTTGCTTTTTATGAATGCATTTTTATTTGAATGTACCAATCTTGCTTGTGATCTATGTATAGATTGCTGCTAAGTGATGGTTATTTATTCTCTGTTCTTGTGGCTGAGGTCAGCCTTTTCTTTCCTGGGGGGACTATGTAACAGTCAGTATGTATACTGCAGTTGTAGTACCTTCCCAAAGCACAAGAGGGCGCCTCCTTCGTATTTGATATGTCATGACTCACCACAGAAGTCAGCAATGTGTAGCTGGGAGCCTGACTGTGTGTACACGTTAGCTGCCCTGCTCAACCTTGTAACGAAGTGGTGAGGGAGATACGGACTATCTTCTAAATATTCATGTATGAGTATACATAGTTCCTACACACGTGCCGAGTATTGCGCAATACCTGGTTTTTCGCCACCCGTAAAGGCAGAAATGGCGGACAAACAGACTCGAGCTACCACAGCTAAATACATTACTAGCTTCACCAAGGCACAAGAGCAAAATGGCAGTGGTCGGAGTTGAATGAGTTGGAGAAAGAAATCATGGCAGACGAAGCGGACAACTTGTCACCAAGTAGTTACTCTGATATCATTAATTATTTAATTACTACGAGGAGCGCACACTGGCTTCATAGCGCAGAGCTTCACAGCTTTAAATCCAAAAAAGATGTGTAAACTGTCTCAATCATATCTAACCAGCTAAATAAAGGTTTAACTAAAATAACACACAGCCAACAAACAGTCCAGGCTCAACACGGACCAGAACCAGCACTTTGAGTGTTACCCTGTTGGAAGTTAGCATGTCGCGTTAGCATCCGGAGCGGAGGGTCTGTCGCACGGAGGCTCGCGGCGAGCTCAGGTAGGTCGGACGGCGTGGATCCGTCGCGGCCGTGGGGGCACGTCCCATGGGACCGACGCGTCGCCCGCACGACTTGGCTCCCGTCCTCCTTCCCCCACTGGGGCGGTCTCCCCGCCGGTCCCAGAGGACCGGCGGGAAGACCGTTGTCCAGGCATGAGGAGGCCGTTGTCGCGTTAGCGAGATGCTAAGCTAACCACAGCAAGACGGTGCTGTTAAATAATGAAAAAAAAAACAGCTCTAACACACAGACAGTTGTACTTTAACATTGTTCTGACATTGTTTCACAAAATGATTTATGTAGAATATTTTGTTTACCGGCCAAAAGCACGACGTCTTCAGAGCAGATCCGAGCAGTCATGGGGCAGCTGTGAGCTTCTCCGATGAGATAAATCCTTCACATTTACTTTTTTTTTATTAAGTGAAACCTGCGCGTAGCCCAAATGTCTACCCGACTGGAACACCCACTGACCCAACACAAAGTAACCATTGCAATTAATTAGAAATTAACAAAAAAAACAACGTGAAAAATGCACATCCAGTAGACTGCGCTGTCACTGCTGCGCCACCTCTACGCATGAGGGTCCATCCGGAAATTCCACAGATGTGACGTCACATGGGAAATATGTATTAGACTTAGCGCCGTGGAGACCTGGCATTGTATGGTTTTTCTAATCAATGTAATAAAAGTACCAGTGGGAACCAACATTCTTTTGCTCTTTTCCAAGCTATGCCGGAGCATAAGTTGCTAATGCTAAGCTAGCTCTCCTCCTAAACACCACCATCACGTTACAAACACAATCAGGTTACACTTTTATTCAGCTACAGGACAAGAAAATAATTCATTTGAGGCATCGTTTGAAAAAGGAGGGGCTACCAGGCCCACACTGCATCCGTTTTTCTGTCCATCTAAACATAACTAAATTTAATTGAAACGTTAATAGTTGTATTTTTCTGCACTTATGAAATAATTATAATGGGTATATTCATCTCTGAAACACATCAATGATGCACTGATGTTAACAGGAAGATTAATAAAAAAAACTTTTTTCACAACGTTAAAATCAGACGTTTTAACAGTAGGCCTCACGCTTACACGAGCGGTCCGATTTAATAAAATTTTAACGACAAATAACTCCAGATTGTTTAGCTAAACCAAGCGGACAGATTCACGTTTTTATAATGAAAATCTAACGGCTAAAGATCCGATTTTAAATCATCCTAAAAATTATGTTTTTTATCGGAAATGACAGCTAAGCTAATGCTAACAAGCTGTCAGCTAAAGGCTTCATCCGTCCAAAAAAAGTGCAAATGCCGTTATGTTGTGAAACCAAACGTTTCAAAATTGTGTTTTCTCTGTAAATAGAAACTGAGAATTCGCTTACCGATTTTAGAAAGTTTTTTTTGTTGTAGATGACGAAACACAGCAATTCACGAGACCTTGACATCATTGAGAACTTTGACCTGGAAGGGGAACTTCAGAACTTCGTCTTTTCCTGTAGAGGACCGCTAGTGGTCAGAGAAAGTATTACCAGCATACTGCATTGAATTACAATTATTGATGGTTTAAACTTTTATAATAAGCTTATTAATTTAAAATTAGCAACCATAATCAGATCAAAATTAAGTTTAGGCATTTTTGGATAACATGTCTTAAACAAAATTAGCAAAAATGTACTTTTAAATTTTACAGTAAATTCTGTCTTTTAAAAGTTTAATTAAAATGAGAAAACTGACACTTATAAAGAATAAAAAAGTATTCTTGTCAAATAAGATTTTGACTAATTTTAAATTGAAACGTTCAGTTTAAATTAATCATTTTAAACGATTTTAGCATACATTAAATATGCTTTTTTAGATTTTAAGAGCTGTTTTCTTTTAGGAGTTATATAAACTAATGTAGTTATCCGTTGATGTTGATAAGATGTTATTAATATAGCTCTGATTTAAAAAGGTTAAAGCAAATACTCTTTTAATAAAATGCTTTATCAGAAGTAACTTTTCAGCAAATATAGGTTAACTACGCACACCAATCCAGCCAACTCCCCAGGAGTAATAAACACATTTTGTTGTTAAAACTTGATTTTTATATTGATTTGCATAAATTATGGACAGAATAACATATCGTTCGACCATGTAATGCATGAGCATTGACAGCAGTAATAAGGGTTATTTTATTATAACAGATTAGGGTTGTATATAATAATATAGAATGGTAAACCGGAAGTAGCACTCACAGACACGCCCTGACTCAATACACATTTTGATTTTAAACAGTACTTTTCTATTTATGACATAATTTGAATCTCAATTTGTAATAAGTGGGAATTAGACTTTAAACATTGACTGATGGTTTATTTACCTGAAACCACAGGGCAAAATAAACGAGCCCATGCTTTGACTTTTAATAAGTGAACCACTGAGAAGTGAGGACTTATCTTAACAATTTCGATAAATTGACAACATATGAGGGTATCCCACTGTGCCATTTTAACATGAAAATTAAAAACAGTACACAAATAAATCAGAAGAGAGGGTGGATCTTAGAAAGCTCAATGAATTGGTTAATTATCATTTATACTTGCAAGGTGGTCCTAGAAAACAGTACATGATATTTTCTGTAATATAATTGGGCCACAATATTTCTGGTTTCAGGTTAAATTGACGATTTCACTCATATGTAAATTAATGATTTTAGATCTGTTGTGCAGATCAGATTAAAAGGATGCCTCTGTCGAAGGATTCACTTTTATGTAAATGAACATTTTAAATTCTGTTGTACGAACCAGGATTACAGAGGTGACTCTCTTCAAGGTAAATGCTTATAGAACTTGCTAACACATGATTACTTTGAGTCAGAGTCAGAGTCAGAGAGAATTTATTGTCATTTGCACCGCATGTAGTACATGTGTTGAAAACGAGATTATGTACACAGGGTCCCAGTTACATCCAACAACAAATGCAAGAGAAAAACAATAATAACATCTAGGATTAACTAAGAGAGACATCAGCTAGTAATACACTAAGCCCTAATGTAGTAGAAAAACATCATTATAAACAGCAGCACGAACATGAGCAGATGGTCACAGATGAACGCAGCAACAAGAAACAGATCAGTATCAGCATGATGTGACATTTTGCAGTGTTTATTCTTATTATTTATTTATTCATGAGTCTGACAGCCTCAGGGTAGAAGCTGTTCCTCAGTCTAGTGGTTCTACATTTGATGCTCCTCAACCTCCGTCCCGAGGGGAGTGGTGCAAAGAGTGAGTGTGCTGGGTGAGTGAGGTCTTTCATGATGCAGGTGGCTCTTTTTCTGCATCTGGAGGTGTAAATGTCTGTGATGGTGGGGAGACTGACTCCCACAGACTTCTGTGCAGCCTTCACCACTCTTTGTAGAGCTTTCCTCTCTGCAACTGTGCAGCCTCCATGCCACACGTTGATGCTGGAGCACAGGACGCTCTCCACTGCACACCTGTAGAACGAGGTGAGGACTGAGCTTCTCAGACCGGCTCGTCTCAGCCGTCTGAGGAAGTAGAGTCTCTGATGACCTTTCTTGATCAGGCTGGTGGTGTTTGAACCTGCTTTGTTAAGGATTTTTACATTTTTCTATTTTTCACTCTTTTAGAAGCAGCCTCACAGTGTTGGTGGAACGGGAAGAGTAAGTCTGATGGATCTCACGACACTTTGCAGAACACATAGTTAGTAGTACATGCATTAAGATAGGACCATGTCAAAAACACATGCAATGTCTGATTTTTTGCATCACAGCTACTGTGGTTATTGATTGGATCGGATTTTATATGAAAGGCATGTCCAGAACTGGCTCATTGTGACTTCGGCGAGAACACCATGGCTGGATTCCTATGCAACCCCGATCAAAATAAACATTCGAGAGGTTTAAAAACAAAGGCACTGGACGAGAGCAGTGCACTGGACTGTCATCCGAGCAAAAAGATTGTCCACAAAGACTTTCGGCAAAGCGAAGGCAAAGCATTTGTCAAAGAACTGTCAAAACACGGTCATCAAACACAAATGGCCAGAATATGCGGTCCGGATATGAAGGATCCTGGACGACGAAAATTAGCACCCAGAAAAATCTCACTGGATGCTAGAACAAGAGGGGGTTGAACACGTTCTCCAAAAAGGCAAAGGGAACAGGTCCTGAAGTCACCCATGCCAATAGTCCAACAGCGGTCATGCCCGCATATAAATCTGTGAGGATCTGTCAATGACCCTGGAATCATGTTTCAAATCTACTGTCTGCTATGATAAATTTTTAATATGAAACACATATGCTCATTTTAGGGCTTGCCAGCGCAGGCCACATGATTCTTAGTTTAATAATAATAATAATAATAATGAATTTAATTTATAATGCACTTTTCATTAACGAAAATCTCAAAGTGCTAGTTTATACTGTACTTATGTGAGTCTAACGACTTATTTTTCCGGTTCCTGTAACTCTGTGATGAAACAGGGATAATGATCCCAGCTCATAACCCTGAAACAAGTTAATGTTTATATTTTTTTGTTTTTTCAGATTAAATTTGTGTCTCCACAAACATTCATACAATGTTTTGTGGAGCTGAAGAGAGAATAGTAGTTGTCCTTGATGGAGTGCACTTTAGTTGGTCTGATTTGCAACAAAGGAATTTAGTTAAAACATTCTTAGAACAATTTTTATATAGGAACTTGTTTCACATTTAGCTTTATGCTTTCCTGGGTTTGGAAGTGGGCTGCCCCATGTAGGGGGCAGGTACATGTCTTGGACCTAGGGGGTATAGAGTGTGCATCGGGATTATGAATGGAACGTGTCGTTATTGTTTGTCTTTCTGTAACTGAGGGTGAGGATGAGGGTGGGTCTGAATGAATATGTCTGTGTATGAATGTTTAAGTGTCAGGCTGGGACTTGGTCTGCCCCCTCTCTGATACTTCTGTGGCTACTTAGTGTTGCGCTCCTGCCACGTGGCCCCCTGGTGGGTGTTCCTTGCCTACGGGCGTGCTTGGGGCCCTCCCTATCTGGGACTGGACGCTTGGGCGTTTGTCGGCTCGGCCTGATGGCTGCCTGGTGGGGCTCGTGTCCTCTGGTCCGGTCGGGTCTGGACCTGAGGGGTGGGCGTGCCCGGGCCTCGGTGACCGGTCCTGGGGCTACGTCGGGGCAGCGGGCTCCGGCGGGGGCCTGTGAATTTGTCGCGGGCGACCCGGGGGGTCATTGTATGTTGTCGCTGGTGGGGTTTGTCCGGTTCTTCCCCTTGGTAGGATCTGGGGAGTGGGCTAGTGGCTCGTCCTGTTCGGGTGGTCCTGGGGACTCTGGGCTCGGGGTCCTTCCTGGGGTCTTGGGCTTTGATCGCCCCTTCGTCTGCCTCGGGCTTTGGGGGGACGGATCTCTGATGCTTCACAGTCGCTACTAAATGTTCTATTGGAGGAACCTTATTCACTTATGCATGCTCACAACCACACACAAATGGATGCAGGGATGTATATATAGATATATGCAGATATGTAGATGGGTATATGAATGAATATAAAAGTATATGTATGTATACTATATATATATTTGTAGGTATGGGTATGTGTATTTATAGAATTCTACTGCAAGCTCATGAATATTATTAGTCTTTATGCATGTATGTTCCATTGTTGTGTTCTGTCATGTGCTTTGCAGGATTGTGGACGGAGGTTGGGTGTGTTTGCCTTGTGCTCTTTTGGTTGATAATTGTTGATTTGTTGTCTTACTTTCTCTTTTCTTTCTTTCTCTCTTAAAATATATATACAGGTAGTCCCCGATTTACGAGCGCTCTGATCTGCGAGGTTCCAGACTTACGAGCTGCACATTTTTGGAAAAAACGAAAAAAATACTGAGTTTTCATGTGTTTTTTCACTTCAGTTAGCAAGTTAAGCATATAAACACACGTTTCCGATCATTTTTATGCACTCAAAAGTAGTTTTTAGATGAAAATAGAGTGTTTTTAGGTGCGCTAGCGAAAACCGTTCCAATTTACGAGCGGATTTCCGGATTTACGAGCGAAATGGCGGCCGTTCCAAATTACGAGATTTCCGGTTTACGAGCGCCTCGTTGTAACGGATCTCGCTCGTAAATCGGGGACTACCTGTATATATATATTGGAGTGAGAGGATGGCTATAAGGTGTGAAGGGAGGCCATCTATAAATGGAAAGTAAATAAATAAATAATAATAATAATAATGAATTTAATTTATAACGCACTTTTCATTAACGAAAATCTCAAAGTGCTAGTTTATACTGTACTTATGTGAGTCTGACGACTTATTTTTCCGGTTCCTGTAACTCTGTGATGAAACAGGGATAATGATCCCAGCTCATAACCCTGAAACAAGTTAATGTTTATATTTTTTTGTTTTTTCAGATTAAATTTGTGTCTCCACAAACATTCATGCAATGTTTTGTGGAGCTGAAGAGAGAATAGTAGTTGTCCTTGATGGAGTGCACTTTAGTTGGTCTGATTTGCAACAAAGGAATTTAGTTAAAACATTCTTAGAACAATTTTTATATAGGAACTTGTTTCAAATTTAGCTTTATGCTTTCAAAACTTAGAATGTTTATATATACATGTCTAAAACCTTTACTCAGACTGTGTTTTAATAAATTATAACCCATAAAAACTTACCTGAAACAGGAACCCTGTTCCAAATAAGGGATATTGGAACGTGTTCCTAGAAATAACTAATAATAATAAAGAATAAATCACTAATAACACTAATGATGGCTCATAAAAGGGAAACAGCTGATTAGATCATCAGTTATACAAAAATAACTTCTTAGATTTTTATATTCAAAAGCATAGCCATTTAAAGGATCATTTAGGAAGAATGAAAATTAGCACGTTGTACTGTAGGATAAATCAGAAACCTACAAACCACATTGCTTTGTATATATCGTGTAATAAACAGGTATTTATTTTTCTCCTGTTTGAAATGTATGTTTAACAGATCCAAAAGAATTGGGGATGCCCTGGAGTGGATCTATTTAAAAGGTTGATTTGAAATGTGGTGGTTCTATATTTTTAAACACGACTGACTCTGACTAGACTGGACTTATTTTGAGCTCATGAACCACATGTTTGTATTGTAAATTCTTTATTCCTACAGCGCTGTGTGTATGTTATTTGTACTTTTCTATTTTGTTGCACGTATGGTTAGACTTTTTCAACAGACTATGAAAAAGGTAAAGTATTTTTAAGTAAGTATAAAACATCTCCTACTACTCAATTACAATGATCATACTAATTAAAAACTTACGAATTAAAACTAACCCCTAATCATAATGAGTGATTATTTATTTTCACTGAAGAATGAAATCATTTGTGTATTGTTTGTTGTTGTTGTTTTTTGCCATTAAATACAAATGTTTCAGATAGTAAGAATGGAATTTTATTTTAAGTATAAAGAAACAATTTTTATTACAGAAATTAGTTTAAGTTTACAGATTTAACTCACTACGGAGTTACCTACAGTTAGGCCTTTACCAGACCACAAATGGCTCATGGGATCAAAAGGCTTTAAAGTTTTATTTAACAATTTAAGTTTTATAAAGAAACAATTTTTATTACAGAAATTAGTTTAAGTTTACAGATTTAACTCACTAAGGAGTTACCTACAGTTAGGCCTTTACCAGACCACAAATGGCTCATGGGATCAAAAGGCTTTAAAGTTTTGTTTAACAATTTGTAAGTTTTTGGTGTCTAGTTCTTCTCTCAACAAACTACAGACTCCTCAGGAAGAGATGCTAGTGAATCCCACCTCAAACTAGGATCCTGCTGGAGGTGACTGTCTCAAGAGGAGAAGCAACACCTGTTACAACTGAGGCCGGTGCACCCTTGCAAAATGAGTTTGGATCAATCGCTGAGCCAGTTTGAGATCGATCTGGTCGAGCAAAGCTCCCACTTTGTCAGGACAAGTGGCCTGACTACCCTATGCCATCCACAATTCAAGTTTGCAACCCGCTGAGTACACCCACTACTGTAAAAGTTTCCAAAATATATTCCTGGATCCATCTCAGTCACTGCAAGCTGCAAAAGGTGCTGGATTCTTAGGTCATTGGAACATGGTGAAATCTGGGTAGCAAAGAGGGCATATATTTTAGTGACTGTCGTCTCAACCCCAGTGAAGAAACCAACTGAACCCTGTTCTGTTAGGACCATTTTTGAATTAACAATATTTCTGCAAACTGAACAACAATGGGGACTCCACATGCCAGGTGGACTCTCTACTACATTGTGACTGCAGCATGTCACCTAGCCAAAGGTGACCTCAACAACTTGCTGAAAGCTGATTCAGAACACCCCCATGACTACAGCACAAACCTCTGGTGGCAACTGATGAACAAAACAGCCTATGAAGAGCCTACACTGCCCTACCACCTGATTGGAGGGCCTTTGTGCCTTGGTCCCCCTGTCCAATCCAATGTTCATACTGAGGAAGACGCTGACACCCTCAGCCCACCGGACAAGACGATCCCAAATGCCTGATGTAAAGAGATGGGGATGGCTTACGACCGCCACCGGCGTACCATGGGAATTTAGGATATGGAGGAGAGAAATTATTCCAAGGTCTCTTCCTATCTGTGGGAGTCAGTGAGATACAAGCTCACGTTAAAGTCAACAGGTATGCCCTCCTCCGTCTCATCCACGACACCTATGTGTTGGCAAATGGGACCCTGAACGAACTGAGCGAACTGACACAGATGATCCTGCAAAATCGTGTTGTCCTTGACTTGTTGGCAGCATCACAAGGTGGCGTATGTAAAATCATTGGAGAAACATGCTGCACCTACATCCCAGATGAAACAGGAACAGGAGGAGACATCCATGATGCTTTGAAAGATCTAAGTGATCTCAAGAAATATGCTGAAAGTGGGACAAGAGGAGCAGATCCCTTAGACCTTTGGTCATGCTTCATCTCTGGACCATGGTGGCATCTCCTTTTGAAGATCTGCACTCCTCTTCTAATGGTGCTGTTCCTGTTCTGCATTCTCTTCTCCTGTGTTATACCACTTTTAAAGAAAATGATGATGAAAGCTTTCACAGGTGTTCTGATCAGCTTGCACCAAACTCGTCTGGAACAAAATGAAGAAGATTTCACTCCACTGAAGGATGAGTGTTAATTAGCTAAAAAGAAAAATACAGAGTGATTCTGTGTGTTGAAAGTATTTCACAAATGTCTGGTACTAAGATGATGTTAGCTTTTCTAGGCTACATTTTAAAATCAAAGTAATTTCAAGCCAAACTTTTATTCATTTTATTTGCTTTTTTATGTTAATTCTGTTTTGTTTTAATCAGCCAATGAAAGAGTACAGAAATTTGAACTGAAATATTTTATTCATTTTATTTTATTTTTATGTGTGTGTCCATAACGGACCTCTTTATTTGCTGTGTTTTTCATTGTCTCCCACATCTTTAACAAACATACTGGGTTCTTATTATTGCTTTTCCCCACATCTTTGAAAGTGTATTAGTTCTTTTTAATTGTTTAAAAATTAGATAGATTAGTTCTTTTTATTTGTTTAGCACAAATTAAATAGATTAGTTCTTTTTAATTGTTTAAAAATTAAATAGATTAGTTCTTTTTATTTGTTTAACACAAATTAAATAGATTAGTTCTTTTTAATTGTTTAAAACTTAAATAGATTAGTTCTTTTTATTTGTATAACACAAATTAAATAGATTACTTCTTTTTAATTGTTTAACACAAATTAAATAGATTACTTCTTTTATTTGTTTACAAATTAAATAGATTAGTTCTTTTTTAAACATATATATGTTTCTTCTTAAAAGTTTTATTTCTTTGGAAAAACTTTTAGTTTTTGTGATTAAATAGATTGATCCCTGCTAAAATATATTATTCCTTTCAAAACTTTGACACAAGCCATGAAATAAGACCATATTCATTAAAAAGGTACTCCTCAAAACTTTATTAAAATGAGTCATGAAATATGACAATCATCGATACAAAGTTCTTCAAGAACTTTATTTTTCATCCGTCCTAAAAAGATGATTCTGAGTTATCAGGACGCCACTGTAGAGGCGACAGGGCGGTGTTATGTGTTTGTTTGTTTTTTGCCCCTAATTTTAATTTGGCCTCGGGGTTGGTTTCCATACCACTCACATAATTAAATAGTAATCAGTTTATATGATAGGAGGATGGAAATGTTAGAGAGATTCAACAATTTATCATATGAAACTTCCTAGCTCACTTTAAATCAAAGGTTCTCTGTTCACTTCAAAACATCCTTGAGGCAGAACAAACAAAGTCTTTAGAGATCCACTGACGTGATTTTTCTACTATTCATCAAATTGCTCAATATATATATATATTATCATTTAAATATGTTAGTTTTTGCAAACAAAATGATAAATCACTTTAATTTTCACTGGTGCTCATGTCCAGCTGTCAGTGTGCGAGAGGCGGGGGACTGCCTGGACAGGTCTCCAGTCCATCACAGGGGACACAAAGAGACAAATGAGACAAACAACTATTCACTCTCTCTCACACACCTAGGGACAATTTAGAGTTACCAATCAGTCTAACATGCATGTTTTTGGTCTGTGGGAGGAAACCGGAGTGCACGAAGGGAACATACAAACACCACCCAGAAAGGCCCCCAGACGGCGATTTGAATGAGGCCAACCTGCTTGCTGAGGCAGTAACTCTACCAACTGCGCCATTGTGCTGTCCCCAATGCAGACATGTTCCTGTTTTTAGTATTTTACACTGCTTTATAATGTAGCTGTTTGCATTTTGTTTTTTATTTCATTTCTTCTATTTGCCTTTTCATTTTATATGATTGTCTATTTTTGTCTGTACCTCATCTGTGTCCTTTGTCTTAAACGTGTCTCTCTTGTAAATGAGTTGAGACTCAATGAGACTAACCTGTATAAATAAAGGATGAATGTGGCCCCAGAGCCGTAGGTTACAGACCTCTGCCCTAGTCAAGCAAGGCCCCTACATACCTTGATTAAAATTAAGTCTTTCTAAAGACTTTAAAAAAAAATTACAACACAAATAAAAAAAAATAAAAAACGAACAACGGTCACTTGGTGGTGATATCAAATCAATACAGTATTTGCTTGAAACAAAACTTTTTGTATTACATTATGTGCTGACTTCAGAACCATTATTAACCAAAGAAGAATCCCGTCTGGTTTTGGTCACACTTTATTCCGCAGCTACCAGCGCCCACATTAAATGCAGCGGGTGACATGCATTCCTTTAAGGAATGCGAAGATTTTATTTTTTTCAGCTGCTCCCTTTCGCAGGGTCACATGAAAGATATGGCAAATGTTTTACACCGGACCCAGTTTCTGACTCAACCTGGGCTTGAACCTGTGGCATCAGAATTACAGGACCGCACTGACCACTGAGCCACTGTCAGGGATGCTAAAAGTGATCTCAATCTAAAAAATGATCTGCTTGTTTGTTTGCTTTGGATTGTTGCTATTATAGTCCAAGTCTAAGCTCCTAAAAATAGATGAAAATTTGGAATTAAAAAAAGACCAAGTTTTCAGCTCTTTAAATCTAAGTTTTATTTTGTTCCTAAACCTGTTAAACATCAATTATGAGCTCTGAGATAAACTAAAACATAAATATGATTGTCGCACACTTCTACCTTATTTTCCCTGCCCACAGAAAAATTCAAACTTGCCACCTTTTTTTAATTAAAATATATTTTATTCTGGACTTAGGTTGTGTCTCTCGGCTGGCCTGGGAACGCCTTGGGATTCCCCCAGAGGAGCTGCTCCAAGTGGCTGGGGAGAGGGAAGTCTGGGCCTCCCTACTTAGGCTGCTACCCCCGCGACCCGACCCTGGATAAGCGGACGAAAATGGATGGATGGATGGATGGATGGACTTAGGTTTCACTGATCTGACTTAAATGATGACAGATGGATGAAATGCAATCTAAAATAAATCAGCTGATGACCTGCAGAGTCCAGAACAGGGTTCTGCTGGGCTGACAGGCAGATCCAGTCCCTGGTCTTCACCCAGACCAGAGCATCAACATGTCCAAGAGATTAGTTTGTCAAAGACAGCTGTACAAACTTGAAGTACAGCCAAATCAACCAACACCACACAGGAGTTCAAACAGGAATGTGTCAAATCTCATAAAGTCCAGAAAAGGAGATGTCAAATTGATTTACGTACATAAAAAATGAGTTAATTAGCATTCCCACAAATGTTTGTCGGAGAGGGAAGTGCTTGTAGACTCAGACATCAGTCTGACTTTAAATATTTTCACCCTGGAAGATTAATTTGTTTAATTTTCCAAACACTGAACTATTGTGCCAGGTAGGATTCATAGTGCTGATACAGTCATGTGGAGCAAGATTAGCTCAAATTGAACAGAAATATTTTACTCTGTTGTTTAAGACCTTATCCAAAAGGGAATGCTTTTTTTGTCTCTCGAAACAATATTTTCTAAAATTATCCTCATAAACACGGCAACATTTTTACCAATGTTTTCATCCACACAGAAACAGATGACCCAAAACTATGCCAGAAACAGGAAACAAGGCGTGGAGCGTGCTCAGAAAGCCTACATTAGTTGTAACATCCAAGAAAATCTGAAAAATCCAACACAGTGTAGACTGGGAGTTATGCTGGTTCAAAAATGTGGACATAACGGACGCTTTTCAGGCCCAGTCTCCAACGTGGGATGCCTGGAGGGAAGAGATTTCCTCACTATGTTCAAATCAAATCAAGCTTGTTTATGCACACATCAGTCTTTGTGATGTATTTCTGTTTTCCACATTATTTAAACAAACGAGATGTGGTTTTTGTTTTTGTAATTTTCACAGATCACTAAAGTGATTTTTTTAAACATAGTAATAAGGGAGTTTTGCTCTACTCAATTTCAAACAACACTATAGTTTCATCAGCTATCACAAGCTGTGTTTGGGGTCAAAGGTTAGGTAAGAGGTGTGTCTATGTCATCAGTTTTCAAAAAATTGTGTTTTGGCTGTCCAGACAAAAATGCAAGAGTAGTCTTTCTAGACCTCCTCACTCTGTGACCCATAGTCAGAAAAATGATGTTTAGAGGCTCCTACAACACAGTTTCTGTGTGGACGAAAGGCTGAAACATAAAAATGTTTAGTATTCACAACAACAACAAAAAGCTTCCCATGTGGACAGGGTCTTAGACTCAACAGAACCTAGGAGGTTTGCAAGTGTAGTTTTTAGAGTGCTAATTTAAACACGTGTTTAAGTTTCCTCCTGCAACAAGTAGAATTAGATCTGCCTTCAGAGCAGCTCCTACTGCAAAACATCTGCAGGACTCCCAACCTTAGTGAAAAGCATAAAAATAAAAGCATTTAAGAAAGAAAAAGTTTTTCATTTTCTTTCCTCCGCTGACAAATTACAGTCATGTTCAAATAAAGTGTTAGGGTGTGGTTCTGAACAAGTTGCTTCTCTGCCTCTTATTGAAGACAAAAAGAATTACATCTGCAAACAGTTTTTACTTAAAACAGAACTTTGTGGAGATTCGTCCCCAGAAAAGTGCCTTCAGAATGACAGCTCAACCTTCACAATCTGCATGTGGAAACAAAATCCAAACAGATCATAGAAACGACCACTTGCCAGTTTGTTTTCAGTCCTAAAAACCAGCTACAAAAACATGGGCTTTAACTCTAAAAGAGTAGAAAATGTGTGTTGAAAAGTCACTGAAGACGCAGCTCCACGTAACCATGTTTTAATTCCCCAAAATGCTAACAGTGCGGAGAGAAAACGTAAATCTTTTCATGTGATGCCGTCCAGGGTCTCAGTCGCATTGGTTTGTGTTTTATCTGCATGAAAACAAATGTTATTTCTCTGTGGAGGAAGTTTGCACTCTCTGACTCAATAATCACGCTGGCCAAGTCATAGAAAACACTTATAAATCAACAATTTCTCTTATAAAAATATCTCATAGGGACATGCTGGTGAAGATTCTCAGTCGTCCAGGACATGATGAAATCAAAAAAGGCGTTCAATACAGGATCAACTGGACTTTATTTGTTGCAGAAAACGTTTCGACTTCTGTCCAGAAGTCTTTTTCAATTCTGAATGGAAGCTGTGAGAACGAGAAGTTTTATACAGGCTTACAAGTCACGCACCAACATATGAAATTGGAAACTGAAATAACACCACAAATTAACTAACATGCCCATTCTATTTAAATTGACAAAACGACACATCCCAGCTTAACAAAGGGGGGTTTGTAACACATACATGTAAATTGAAAGATCACACCTTAAACAGTAGGAGGTTCCCTTGAGGTCTCTGTTAGAAGACACAAAACTGTATGTAAATTGACAAACAACACCTCCCAAACAACAACAGAGGCTACTCAGAGAACTTTGTTAGTCTAATTTACAGACAAGGCATCCCTGCTCCCATCCGGTGTAAAACGTTTCGGAATCAAATCCAAAACTGAGTTATAGGTCTTAGACAGTTGAAATCTCAGACCTCCTCCTCTGTTAAGAGAAGGTTTTTCTCTCTTAACATACACAGCTTCCTTTACCCCCCTCTCAAACCATCTGTGTTCTCGGTCCAAAATTTGAACATTCTGGTCCTCAAAGGAGTGTCCCTTGTCCGTGAGGTGGAGGTGAACTGCAGAGTTTTGTCCAGAGGAGGTTGCTCTCCTATGTTGAGACATTCTTTTGTGGATAGGTTGTTTCGTTTCTCCGATGTAACGGTCTGAGCAGACTTCGCTGCACTGGACTGCATAAACCACCCCACTCTGTTTGTGTGTGGGGGTTCTGTCCTTCGGATGCACCAGCCTCTGTCTGAGAGTCCGGCTGGGTTTGAAGTGTACTGGGATGTTGTGTTTGTTAAAAATCCTTCTGAAATTCTCTGAGACTCCAGCAACATAAGGAATGACAATGTTTTTCCGTCTGTTAGACTTTTTCTGTTCATTATTGTGTTTAACAGATTTCCTTGCTGACTTGACAAACGCCCAGTTGGGATATCCACATGATTGCAGAGATTTTTTGATGTGTTTCTGTTCCTTTTCCTTCCCTTCTGTCCTTGTGGGGATGTGTTCTGCCCGATGCTGTAAAGTTCTGATGACAGAAAGTTTGTGCTCCAGTGGATGGTGAGAGTCGAACAGGAGATATTGGTCTGTGTGGGTTGGTTTTCTGTAAACTTCAATGTTGAGACTGTCATCTCCCTCCATATGCACCAAACAGTCCAAAAAAGGCAGCTTATTGTTGTTAGCATCCTCTCAGGTGAACTTGATGTTGTTATCAACAGAGTTAATGTGTCTAGGGACATCTGCTTAAGAAACTGCTGTTTGGGTTAAACATCCAAAAAGGTCATTTCTCTGTTTATAGAGCTCACAAAGTATGAGCTGTTTTACCTAACTTTATGTGAATTTTTAAAAGACAAACATGGATGTAATTATGGACATTGGATAACTGTCTCAACACTGCGCTCAGGTTAGTCCAAGGTTCAGAGTCAGAGTCAGAGTCAGAGAGAATTTATTGTCATTTGCACCGCATGTAGTACATGTGTTGAAAACGAGATTATGTACACAGGGTCCCAGTTACATCCAACAACAAATGCAAGAGAAAAACAATAATAACATCTAGGATTAACTAAGAGAGACATCAGCTAGTAATACACTAAGCCCTAATGTAGTAGAAAAACATCATTATAAACAGCAGCACGAACATGAGCAGATGGTCACAGATGAACGCAGATAGTCACAGATGAACGCAGCAACAAGAAACAGATCAGTATCAGCATGATGTGACATTTTGCAGTGTTTATTCTTATTATTTATTTATTCATGAGTCTGACAGCCTCAGGGTAGAAGCTGTTCCTCAGCCTAGTGGTTCTACATTTGATGCTCCTCAACCTCCGTCCCGAGGGGAGTGGTGCAAAGAGTGAGTGTGCTGGGTGAGTGAGGTCTTTCATGATGCAGGTGGCTCTTTTTCTGCATCTGGAGGTGTAGATGTCTGTGATGGTGGGGAGACTGACTCCCACAGACTTCTGTGCAGCCTTCACCACTCTTTGTAGAGCTTTCCTCTCTGCAACTGTGCAGCCTCCATGCCACACGTTGATGCTGGAGCACAGGACGCTCTCCACTGCACACCTGTAGAACGAGGTGAGGACTGAGCTTCTCAGACCGGCTCGTCTCAGCCGTCTGAGGAAGTAGAGTCTCTGATGACCTTTCTTGATCAGGCTGGTGGTGTTATTGCTCCAGCTGAGGTTATCATTCAAGTGTACACCCAGGTACTTGTAACTGGAGACCACCTCCACCGCAGATCCACCTATATACAGTGGGGTGTGGGTGTGTTTGTTCCTTCTGAAGTCCACAATCATCTCCTTCGTCTTCTTCACATTCATGTGAAGTTCACACAGTGTTACATAACTGTGATGTCCTAAAGCTCCCTAACATCTGGCAAAAACCTGCTAGCATCAACTTTATAAATAGTAATAGCTGTCTCGTACCAAAATACTTCTACATTAGCCATGAATATCGATTTGTTCCAGCTCCAAGACTGCAGGGAGCACGACTTCAGGAGTGGGCTGTCTTTCCTTACAGAAACACTTTGATTTATAATGACATCAGCCCCTTTCATAAATCAAAACAGCGCTATTCCCGCACAGACCAGTCTGGCTTTAATCCTCCTCGGGTCATTCATAAGACCACAGTTGAATGCAGGAAGGTCCCGCTCACATGAACGTGTTCAGAAATGAAGCCGCAGCCCGGCTCCAAAAGAGGCGTGGAGCTGAGCTGAACTGGACCGCGACGTATTTATTGTGGGACAGACGTCAGACGTTTACAAGTTTTTTCGTGTCATTTTTAATATTTCCTCAGTAATAAATGTGCAACTCCCTGACGTCTCCCTGACATCTCCCTCCCTCCCCCTGTGTGTGCGCGCTGGAGGAACACAACGGATGTCACTCGCATCGGACACACACACACACAGCGGAGCTGTGTCCCTCCAGCGCGTGCGCGCACACACGTGTGTCTCCGCTGTGTGTGTGTGTGTCTCAGCTGCAAGAGAGAGAGAGAGAGAGACAGAGACAGACAGAGAGAGAGAGAGAGAGAGAGAGACAGACAGAGACAGAGACAGAGAGAGGAAAAAAAGAGCGATTTCCTCAGTAATAAATCTGCCTGTTGATTAATCCTGCGGTCGCACACTGATGTCATCTGTATTCTGTGCGCGGATCCGCGGGTTTCATTCACAAGTGGGTCTGCCTGGCTCGGATGCGCCACTGACACTACCACTAGTGGCAGCTCAGCAGCGCATCAGAGGCGAGTAAAATCAACTCGGCAATCCGCGTTCGTGTTTTTTCTGAATGCTCGTTGGAGGACTGAACACGCATCAGGGCCGGATTGAGCCGTCTTATGAAAGGGGCTATCAGCTACTTTGTCTCCTGCTGCGTTCCAGCACACTTCAAAGATCCCCCCAGTTCCTCTATAACTGTGAACTAAAGCCCCCGTCTGCACAAACAGGAACAACAATAATTAAGTGAGGAATATTCAGAACTTTACCATGGATGTGCAGCAGTTTCTCCTACTACCTGTGTGTTCCAGATGTGCACACATTTATCAAAGGAGCCGCTGGCCAGATGGCGCCCATCAGGACTGAAAGCCCCACTGTACACTGGCTCTTGGTGTTTGGTCAGAGTGTGGATACAAATGCCTCGGTCCACATCCCAAAGACGAACCGTGGAGTCAAACGATGCGCTGCAGAAGCAGCACAAACATTGAAACAACTGTTCTACACAACAAAGTTATCACAGCTCATTCTGAAACCTGAATGCAAGTAGGGTCAGCTTTAGTTTTATTAAACTACTAAATGTCAGCTGATTATTGACAAGCTATTGGCAGTTTTATAAAATGTTGAGTTCTGACAAACTAATTCATTTTTAAGCCAATTTGTCTCCAATAACTCTATTTAACAGTATACACATTTCTGATGCACATATGTCATTAATTGATGTATACACTTCAATAAATGACCATATAAATATAAGTCAATATCAATCATAAATACTGATCAATATATTGATCCAATATAAATCGATGAT
>JBBPBX010016921.1:0-10090 GCA_038048925.1 Garcialebias charrua | reverse complement strand
CCAGCTCACTGCAATTTGTCATCATAACCAACTTGAGTGGGCAAATGCTCACATCTGATGACATGGGGGAGGGGATCTCTTCATTGATGAACCCTGGTTTTTACTATACAGGGCAGATGGCAGACTGCATGGTGTCATGCGGGTGAGCGGTTTGCTTATGTTAACATTGTGAATCGAATGACCCAAGGTGGCAGCAGGGTTATGGTATGGGCAGGTGTATATTTTGGACAACAAACACAGCGACTAGTGTGGTTACACATGGCCTGCACTTGTGAGGCCCGTTGGATGTACTGCCAAATTCTCTGAACATGGACGTTCTTGCAGTCAGCATGCGAATTGCATGCTTCCTCAGAACTTGTGACATTGGTGGCATTGTGCTGTGTGATAAAACTGCACATTTTAGCGTGGCCTTTTATTGTGGTCAGCCTAATGCTGACCTGTACAATAATCATGCTGTCTAATCAGCATCTTGATACACCACACCTGTGAGATGGATGGATTATCTCGGCAAAAGAGAAGTGCTCACTAACACAGATTTACACAAATGTGTGAACAATACAGGTAGTCCTCGACTTACGACGGCCTCGACTTACGACATTTCGGGGTTACGTCACGCATCTCATTAATTTTTTTTTATTATTTTTGGAAAAATCTTATTTTATGTGTTTAAATGTTCTTGATTTTATGTGTACAGCACTTTGTTGCAGCTGTGGTTGTTTTAAATGGCTTTATAAATAAAGTATTATTATTATTATTATTATTATTTTGAAGCCGATTTACGCAGTTTCCAGCAGTTTCCGGAGGGAGGGGGAGCTTGACGCGCACAGTGGAAACTTACAGGAGCGGGAGACCTCATTGTTTCGACAGGCAGACCGGAGCAGACCTTACTGTTAAAACTGGACCGCTGGACCGTGCGTGGAAATACAGGAGACCTTATTGTTTGGAGCGGAGGTTTACAAGGCAGAGCGGCTACAGCTGAGCAACGAGCTAACATGCTAACAGACGTTGCTGTAAACGCTGTGGACCTCGTGAAGCTGCAGAGCTCACCAGCTCCCAAGAAATTAACTCTTTTTTCCCTTCATTATGGCTCCGAATGTATGTTTTTTTTATAATTATGTAGGGTAATGTGTTAGGATAGGTTAAGTGCTTGGTAAAAATACAGTACTGTATGTATGAGGTGCCGTTTGTATGTATGAGGTGCCGTTTGGACGTATGAGGTGCATGTATGAGGTGCCGTTTGGACGTATTTTCCGACTTATGACAATTTTCGAGTTACGAACGGGCGTAGGAACGGAACTGCGTCGTAACTCGGGGACCACCTGTATTTGAGAGAAAAGGCTTATTGTGTACATATAAAAAGTCATAGATCTTTGAGTTCAGCTCATGAAAAATAGGAGCAAAAACAAAAGTGTTGTGTTTATATTTTATTTATTTTTATTTATTACCCTTTTATAAATCCCACACAATAATATAAGAATATTAACAAGTACACGCATAGTGTGAAACACAGCTCGGACTAACCATAAAAAGAGAACTGTCTGAATATGTTGATATAAACTCTGCCACATATCTTTGCTTAAATCGCTTGTGTTTACACATTTCAGGTTATAAAAATGGTACTGGATGATTTCATGGAACTTTGGTGTTAACTCCTTTTGTTTAGGACCATTTAGTCTGTGCTGTATTTTAAGGCACATCAAGCAGCATGCCTATGGTTTAGATGTTCATCCTGTTATAAAGATGTAGGCATCATTATACATGAATCCTCAGACTATGAGAGGAACACAGTCAGATTGTGAGTTTTGCATTTTGGCTTTAATACAAGAAAAATAGACCACAACCAACATTTAATTAACTAAAACCTCTGGCAAAAATTATGAGATCACCAGTGTTCTTTTTTCAATAAGTTAAATATTGTTAAATAAAAACATACAATCATAGACTTGCCACAATGCTTTTTTAAATTCCAACATTTTGGCATAAAGAAACAATAATAAAAAAAATATATATAATTGTTGTAGTGAGTCACAGTTGCTTTTTTTAGGTCAGTCAGAGAAAATAAAATGGAATCACTTAAATTTTGAGGAGCATATTGAATTACGGTACTCTTTAAATTGCAGTTCTAAAAGAGATTTACCTGACTAAATAAAGGTTGAATGAATGAATAAAACAAACAACTGTATCAGGGCTTACGTCAGGTGTCAAAATCTACATTTAAGATTTGGAAATTTTTGCCATTCCATCAATTGAAAGGATGTTTGGTTATGATGACTATATTTTTCAAGATGATAATGCATTTTGCCTTATGGCAAAAAATGTAAAAACTTTCCTTCAATAAAGACAATGGTGGTGATGGCGTTGACTGACAATAGTCCTGCCTCAGAGAATTCAAGCTGTTAAGACAGAGGGGGTGCACCAAAGCTTTTTCATGGTGCATGTTTCTTATAGTTCCATAATTTCTCCTTTGATTTGAGTTATTCTGTAATTATTTTCTGCAATTGATCTAAAATAAAATAAAAAAAACAGATGTGACTGATTACAATAAATATGTCTTTTTTAAAATAATGCCAGAAGGTTTAAATTGGAAAAACAATAGTTTTGTGGCATGCCTGTGATTTATTTATTTTGTTCTACACAGAATTAAGCAAGTGAAAGAACATCCTTCAAGAACGACGATTCCTTAGTTTTTGCCAGGGGTTGTAATTCAGCATCTACATTCAAAATGCCGCATGAATAATGTAATTTGCATGAACAATCTAATTTAGGCAGTCCTGCATGTTTCCTATAAATTAATCTAATTTCTTACAAGAAGAAAAGGTCAGATAATTTGGACGTTGTCTCATTTTGTCATAGTCATATTTTTGGCCTAATTTCCCTCACCGATTAAACTCTAATGAAAACGGTAAAGCCAAAACCTGCCTGCAATTAATACACTTCCTTCACTGAGAATGAGTCTTTTGTTAGCAAATAGCAATCTAAAGTGTCTTCTCCATTGTTAAGAACAATTCTGGTTTCTTCGTTTCTATTTGGTTTGTCTCAGGTGTAGGTATATCTCCTTTGCGAGTATGTTTCCCACTCTATCGTCTGTAAGAGCTTTGGAAGGGGGAGGGGCTTATGTCAGCACTCAATGCTTCTTGAAGACAAGCCGTGTTTCCATCAAGGTTTCTAGGTGCGCATTTTGAAGTATCGCAGCAGAAAAGCTTAATGGAAACGGCAAAATACGAAGTTACTTCCTGAAATTCGCCAAAAAGTTTATACGCTCGCTTGAGGTGGTTTTTGGGAGCTGCGAAACCGAGCAGCTGCGCAAAACGACAGATGGAAACACATTTGCCGACTCGTGCTGCCGTAGCGCACATTCACGTCACGTGACTGATCAGCTGTTTCCGCTCCGGACAACATGTAACTCGCTAAAACTAGTTGGCATGACAGAATAAATACAACTCGCCCGATAGCAACACGTACCTGAAATATTCTCCCCATTTTGACGAGATGTGTGACCGGGTTCTGTTTTCAACCGCTACTTCCTGTTTACTCTCTGGTCTACTGTAGACATGCGCAGTGCTGACGTCTGACGTAATGACGCTGACGTCTGACGTAATGACGCTGTGCGCGGCTTGGAAAAAGCGCTTCAAGCCAGTAGATGGAAACACTTCTGATCTGCATTAATTTGTATTTACATATTTGCGAGGTAGCTCAAAATTCGAAATGAAAATGGATGGAAACAGGGCTTCAGACTACAGAATGATTAGTGCCTTCATGTGCATCCTCTAAAAGTCTCCAAACAGCTGGAAGAAGTAGCTAGATTTGTTGCTAGTCGCTTAACGGAAAAAGAAAAAAGTTGCTAGAGCAGTCTGAAAACTCACTAAAATCGATAAGTTGGCAACATTGGGCGATTACAAGTACAGCCTGGGCTCATCCAGTGACATCGACTCACAGACCAGTCAATGGCTGCAGTTTGCTGATTGTTTGCTCAGCTCGCTTGGAACCTCGGCTGAGGCAGGCCCAACATCAAGCATGAACTGGGACTGGAGATACAACTAGCCCAATGCTGAGTCAATGTGAATTGATTAAAGTCACAGCCGCACAGTCTTACTCTAGTAAGCTAGTAACTAGTCTTGTCTAAGCCAGTAAGATATTTATAATAAAGTGATACATTTTGTTTGTGATTCTAAGTTTAGCTAAGCTTGAACCGACATTATATAAAAAGGCCTTGTGCCTTACTCCAGTTGGATCTAAATAAATATGATGAAATACTTTTAAACTCAATAAAAAGCCTTAAGCTATTGTGAAAAATTGGCCAAGTTAACTGTTATCCACAAAGACATAACAATACTCATGCTCCAGAAAATATGACCAAGTACTTAGTTACCGGTATATAATACTGAAGAATGTGCAGCATTTTTTTTGGGTTCAACAGATCAGGCTCCTAAATATTATACAAACAAATGCATAGAAGCCATTTGTACTTTAAAGTCACCAAAATTTTTAAAGGGGGTTTAAAAAGTTTAATGACATAAACGGTTAGGAAAAGAAAAAAAGTTATTGTCAATCTATTTTTAATTGAAAGGTTTCTCTCGTCTTTGCCTGTTTGTACTATGACGGATGATTGGGCCTCAAAGAATAATTTAAACAAAGCCATCTGAAAAGAGATGTGGCACTGGCTTCACTGGGTCTCTACTGGTTTGTAATGGATTTCTGGCCAAGTAAATAAGAAACATTGTGTTTAAGTAGACTGGATTCAAATGTATTTACCATAATTGTAATGACATCCATTGTGTAGTTGTTGTGTAGTTAATTATTTTTAAAAATTTGAAAGAAATTCAACATAACTTCCTGCTGTCCATTGGTCAAAATGAAATCCCTAGTCCTCAGTTTTAAGATGAAGGCTTTGGGGTTTGTTTTGAAACGGCAGCAAAATGTTTAATACAATGTTGTCATGTGGATTTATTTTTTCTTTACACAAGTTTAGTAATTTAAAATGCAAATATTCATTCATTCATTCATTCATTCAACCTTTATTTATGCATGGGTAAAATGCATACAGTAAATTTAGGGCGTTATAGTTAAAGGCATAGTTTCTGGATTATCGCATGACACTGTAACACTAATATTGTAGTGTCTGTTTTGCTGTTGTTTTTAATGGTTATATATCTATTTTGTTGTTCATTTTGGCAGTAGGTAGTTGCAGCCAGTAGTTGGAGTTTCCGATTATTCACATAATCACATTTATTTAAGATGTTCAGAATCATATTGGCATAATTAGGAGTGGTGGCGCAGAGGTTAGAGAAGGTGGGCCTTTGATTGGAAGATCGCAGGTTTAACTCCTGGTTAACTACTGACAACATAAAAATTGGGTGGGATTGGTGAAGCACCCACACCTGTCTCCACCCTCATTTTCTCCACTCTGGGCCCTTGAGCAAGGCACTTAACCCCCACCATCTGCTTCCCCAGATGCCCTAGATAGCAGCTCTCTGCTCAACAGAGAGGGCTGTGGTAGGTGGTGTGTGGTTGCGTCAGGAAGGGCATACGACGTAAAAACAATTGTCAAGTCTTTGTGTGACTTAGTTCACTGTGGCGACCCCTGAATAAGGGAGCAGCTGAAAGAAGAAGAAAAAAAGAATAATATTTGCATAATATTTTACCTTTTTATTTATTTTTTATACCAGATTTCAAGGTACCGTAATTAATCTTTTGATTGTTAAGCCACTTAAGGGGTGACCTGTGACTCATTCAAGCACAAAAAAGTACCTAACTTGAGGAATTACCTACCGGTAATCAATCTACAAGACTACAGTATTTTAAATAGCAGCATGGTTTTTGCATCCTGTTTCAGAGACTTAATTTGTTCCCATTTGTTCAGTTTTGCATCTACGGTACAAGAAAAGTAGGGCAATAAGTGTACAGTATTAGACTGACTGGATTAGTTATTGTTTAACAGCAGTTGTGGAAAGAGAGTGGAGCAGCCAAAGTCTATTACAGTTCAAATGTCTTTATTAAGCTTTCTGAACAAAACTAGTTTCATCTCATGCATGTAGTACTGAACCTATTCCTGAAAATATTGTATTTTCAACTGAACAGAAATCATTAATTGTTAAACTGTTAAGTTTCTATCTGTCTAGTAAAATAACTTTTTCTGATTTAGTCACTTACAATAAAAAAAAACCCATACAATTTTAGACTATAAGGCCTTTTTTTGTTTTTGTTTTTTCCTTCAGAACACATAATTTGATTGATTTAAAGGTATTGTGACATGATGTTGGAAATTTGCATATTTGTCACAACATATATATCTTACATCATTCAGCTCTATTCGTTTTTGCAAAATAAATTATAAATATATTAAAATTTCATTCCAAGTTATGGTAGTTTTTTCTCTGGGACACGCCCCTAAAAATCTGCGCACTTCCGCAAAACGTCATCGTGACGTGCCCGTGGGAAGCCGCTGCTCAACGCGCATGTAAATAATAATGGCGGAGCATGTCGAACAAACACAACCTATTGTTAGTACATGAATGTATTAAAGCAATCGAAGGGTTATTATTCATCCTATACAGTTATTGGACACTCGATCAATTGAAAAGTGATTTAGACACGGTTTATTTCATACACAGTAGCTAAGTGAGGATAGCTTCGTGATGTGGCTTCTTTGTTCTTGGGCTAAGCTAACAGAGGCCCGATCGCGTTTGAGATCTATCATTTTAAGACAGTAAATCATCCAAAACTCTCATTAATAAACCCTCCCTGAATAAAAAAACTTACTGATGTTACTTGATTGCGAAGACATAATTTAAAAATACATAACAAGCAATGTGTGTTTGCTCCTGATTTTATCTCGGCTAATTTTTTTTTAGCATCGCACATGAAGAATCCTCCGTGATAATTGGCTTTATACACTCACAGTATATAAAGTAAAACAACATGAGCTCACGTTAAATATATAGTTTATCATCTAAAACAGTACACACCTCCGATTATGTTTATACAAAGACTATAGGGTCCAGTAGACCTCAGCGTCCTACCTGGACGCCACTCTACGCGCGCATTTTGTGCGCATGCGTTCGCTGTTATACTTTCTCACGTTAAATGCTCGCGTTTTCGCTCCAAATCCTTGTTGTACTGTGAGCAGCTGTAGCTGTCCCCTCTGCAGCTGCGCGCAGAGGGGACAAACTGAGGTCGCTGATTGGTCACTTGCTGACACGCCTACTGAAATGATTGACAGCTCAGTGTGAAAACTCGAGAACTCATCATGAGCAGCCCGCTGCGGTGTTCTGCTGCGGTGTTTCTACTTTATATGTTATAAAAAGTTCTAAGAAATAAAAATAATAACAGGGAGCGCTTTTCCTGCAACCCACAGCCCACCAGGAAATATATAAAACCTCCCGCAGCCAGGTAGGACCTGAATTCATTCATTTCAGTCATCGAGTGAACGGAGGAAGAAGCGATTACTTGACTTTTGGCAAAAAAACTAAAGAAAAGGCCCGATCAGCGATAAAGAAGAGGAATTTAATTCATTTGTGTAACATACAAAACAGTCCGGTGCCGGGGAAGTTTATGGTCAGACACCGCGCAAGCGTGCACGGTCATAAAAAAATAGCTTTGCGCGTTCGTGCCAGAGGGGCTACGCGGGGGCTACGCTTTTGCCACAGCGTACGTACGTCGTACAGGAGGGTTATAGGCAGTACGCGCAGGTATACTGGGGGCTTTATTCTTTTCCTGGACAGTTTTCCGACGGTAGCTTCCCTGCGTTGTTTTGACGTGGTAGCTCCTGTGGCACTTTCTTCTGTAGATTTTCTTTTAAAAATAGTAGGAATAGCATCCGGTTTTAAAAGTCTTCTGAATCTTACTGGTAATCCTAAAGATTCTTTTATACCAGGTCTTTCCTGAAAACAATTGGCAGTAAAATGGTCGCTGCAGACATACGACTCTTCGTAGGAACCCATTGGTCCCTCGTTCTCTGTACTTGTCCATTCTAGGCAAAGTTTCTCATCTTTTGGGAATTTGTGAAGGCTCACTTGTTCACTGCTGATATTAGAACACACAAATGCGCTACAACGTGACGCATTTTTCAAGTTACACACAAAAAAAAGAGGCGATCTTTCAGGAAATGAATCTGTATGGAAAGCAGTTAACACACCAAACAAACGGGCAAGGCTCTGCCTTATGCCCACATGCACATCACAATGACGTTTTGCGGAAATGCGTGGATTCTTAGGGACGTGTCCCAGAGAAAAAACTACCATAACTTGGAATGAAGTTTTAATATATTTACAATTTATTTTGCAGAGCTGAATGATATAAGATATATATGTTGTGACAAATATGCAATTTTCCAACATTGTGTCACAATACCTTTAAACCTGGTTGTTTTTCTCTTCAAATAGAACATGTTTTCCCAGAGTACCATACATTTTAAAGATGAAGCTAGGTATTTCATTGAAGTGTTTTCATAACCTTGCTGTGTATCATGTGTCTGCAGTTATTCATTTCATAAGTATACCATTAATCTCTTACAGTTTTATGGGTTTCACTACAATTTAACCTCAGCGCAGAGTTGCATACTTTAGTACAAAAAAGTGTTACTTTATAATATTAAATTATAATAAGTTAATAGTTTTGTTCTTTTTTTGTATGTTTTCATGATTATTTAACTGAAAAAAATGTTCTGCATGTCAGTGGGGATGTTTTCCAAAGTAATTCCAAAAACATTCAAAAGTGTAAAACAGCAATTCTGATTACATATTACTGTGGACTCTAAACCATCATACCGTAGATACAGTATAAACAAGACTTACTCTTACAAGGATTTTCCACAAATGATCCTAAATGAAATAAATCTCCTCTTACCAACATTTAAAATTGTTTTTAAAGATAACAGAATACTGTATAGTTAAAGTGGAATTTCAGCCATTTCAAGAATTCACTTTTCTAAGTTGGAAAATGTTGAACTAACTTTTTGACCTCACGTGTCACTTGGATGCAAAATTCAACACTGTTCTGTAAACAGTGAATGTGCCTTTTTTTTTCTGACCCAAAAGACGGCAAAAACATTAAAGTACAACTGTAGTTTAAATTAAGTTATAGAGAAATTGCATTTCCTGTGAAAATACAGAGTGAATGCTGATGGCTGCGGGTTCCCAATTTAGAGTGATTCGAAGAAAGGAGTGACCTTGACCTTTGACTCCATGACCTTAATAAGTACTAGGGATCTTTGTTTACCCACATGGTGTCCATCTCTGAAGTAACATGTCTTTACTTAACATTTATCAAATTGTTGACCAATGAGGTGTCCAGCTGAGAAGTTTAAAATGTCTTTGTTAATTAGTTCAAAATATAAATCCAATTCTAGCAATGTAAAGAAAGGGGTGAAATTGACCCTGATCTTTGACCCTATCACCCTAAAATTGATCCTGTTTCGGTCCTGATTGCTTAACAGCATCCACACTGATAATTTCATAACCTTGGAAATTAGTAAATGCACTTTTTTGCTTTAGTTGGACTTTCCAGATTACAAAAAATTTCACAAGTTTCTCTTTTGTTAAATGTTTCACAACCAACATTTCTCCATTATATCAACTGTAGATGACACTTTTTTAGACATCACCTGAAACCACATTATTTGCAACATTATCTAAGCAATAACCAGATGCTCTGATGCATGCTCAATAATCCAGGTAGAAAAATCTAAAAAAGCTAAGTCTGGTCCTCTGGACATTCAAAAAATAAAACAAAACAAAGCAAAAAAAATGTAGAAACGTTTCGTCTTTCGTCCGAAAGACTTCCTCAGTCTGAGTTGCTGTGTTCAGCTCAGTCTTATAAATAGCACCCTCCCACAGTGTTGCACAACCAGTTGGCTGATGACAGCCTGAAACCAGTTGCTCACATGATCAAGGAGGGCCATCAGCCTAACAATGGATCATTAGCACCCTGATGGTTGTTTGCTATTCACAGAGGGCTGAGTGATACTAGCAATAACAGCATTGTAAGAGGGGGACAGTTGAACCCGGAGGCCTCCACCCCTGTTTAATGATGGACGGTTTCTTTTCACAAAGATGGCCTCCTTTCAACATCGTTCCTCTCTATCAAGGATGTG
>JBBPBX010016920.1:24313-47487 GCA_038048925.1 Garcialebias charrua | reverse complement strand
AATCAGCTCTCATGTCACCACCAAGTGTCAAAGACCCACGAGCCCTGGCCTCGTTGATGTAGTTATCCTGCTCCAGCTTCCACTGCCAAAAGACTGTGGGGATGAGGAGGGTTTTTTGATGTTTGTGGAAGCACGTCTCAGAGATTCCCTGGATTTTGAACTCATCATGGACCTTAAAAAAAAAAAAAAGTTTTTATCACCTGTATTTTTTGCTGTAAAAAACAAAAATAAATATTTATTATGTCAATTTCAATTTATTCACTCAAGTATTTATGATGATATTCAAACGTTGTGATATTAACAAGGTTTGATCATAACAATCATTTCATGGCTACAGATTATTAATTAAAAAAACAGTGATATTCATTCACCAACTAAAAATTTCATAAATACCTTTGATCCATAACATTTGCACAACAATCAAATGAACAACAGTTCATCAAGAGCTGTTACATTCAACCTGCTAACATTGGCAACATCTAAACATATGTCCACGTCTCAATTTTTTTTGGATGCTGCAGTCTTCCATAACATAGTTTATTTTGATAATATTAAACACTACATTTTTTGCATTGAAATGTAATTACAACACAAACTAGCAACAGCTAAAAATGCCACATCCATATTTATGTCCTGCCACAACTGAGACGCAGCAGCACCCGGACAAAACAAGAACTGTGTCCTACATTCTATTCGGCCACTAAATTAACAAAAAAAGAGAATGACCATTTAATCCCTAACACCACCTCAAATACACGGGCGTGTCACCACCGCATTTATACATAAAAGTAACCAAAATACCTAAAACTAACGACTCACCGTCTCGTGGTGGACACAAAACACATAATAAATTAATCCTGCCGCGTTAATTTGGCTTGAAACAGCGGTGTTCACTGCGGATTTGTCCAAGTAAGCACACAAACAACTAGCCACACAGAGTTAGCACCGAGTTCACCTATGACCCGGAAGATATCAAGATTCTATAGGCAGTCAACAGATTTAATGAAAAGTAACTAAAATGATACGAAAAGGATGAAATTACAAAAATCAAAGGATTTATTTAATACTTTACTTACATATATTCTATTCGGCCATGAAATTAACAAAAACAGAATGATCATTTAATCCCTAACACCACTTTTATATCTCAAATACACGGGCGTCTCGCCACCGCATTTAAACATAAAAAGCAACCAAAATACCTAAAACTAACAACTCACCGTCACGTGCTCGACACAAAACACAAAATAAAATCCTCCGGCAGCGTTAATTTGGCTTGATACAGCGGGGTTATATAAGGATTTATCCAAGAAACCCAGCACACAACCAGCTAGCCACACAGAGTTATGGATTAAAAAGGTGTAAAAGAGTACTCACCTCTGAACGGATTGTATCCTGGTGGTCATCTACTGCACTCTTGTTTCTGAATTAAATGTCGATGCTCACAATGCTAATGCTATGTTTCTATGCTAGGCTACTATCGCTAACCAACTCCCGCGATCTTCAGGGGAGTGGCTATGAGTGAACTACTTTTATACCCACGGATCTTCAGGGGAGTGGCTACGCAAAACAGGATGTGACGAAATTGTGCCAAAATTAATGACTGTGCCAAACGTAAACTAATGGGAAAATCAGGGTGCAATACCACAGTTCAACCCATAGGACTACGAATACTCGTTTTTAGACCAAATATTGCCGATTTTAACTAATACGCACAAATACATGAAAAATAACTCAAAAATAGTGCTCAGAAACTTTTTAAACACATTCTAGGGAGTTTATCAGCTAAAAAAAGTTAAATTTGGGTTTAGTCGCTCTTTAAGTTGAATATCAAGGACATTCAGGTGCATTCAGAGCAGGAAGTGGGCGCACAGAGATTTATACAACAGAACCTAGGTACCGTAATCATTTCTCAAACATAAAGAATGAAACACAGAAGAGCTGATTAAGTTGAGACTCTTCTGGTCACCGTCAGGATAAAAAGATAACACTAATGTTCAGATCTTAGGATCTGAAGAAAGGAGATAATAGTAAATAATAGACAACAAACTCTAAAACCAAACATTTCTTACCCAACACCTATTTATCTTCCCAGAAACATATGAACACAACAATTTGCCTGCAGTTCTGAAAATATGGGTCTCCTCACTAAACATGATGAAACAAACTCTCCACTAGTTGGTTAGAGTTGAAGAAGTGTTTTCTATTAGAGGTGACAGATACACAACAACCAAAAGAAGCCCTGCTGCCTTCAGATCAAGCATTTATACAACAAATACAAGAGGCAACCAAATACCACTGTAGCACCACTAGACCATAATGGAATTCCACCTCCACAAGCAAAAAGACCATTACCAGGGAGACAATGAGCAGCATTATATTTTAGCTTTGCTTTTTAAAGTCCGCTAATTTATCTACTAAATACTGTCTGAATTTTATTAGAATTACACAATCTGATAAAAATAAAAAAATAGGATTTTAGAGCTTTTAATGCAGTAAGATGTGATGAACTATATACTTTTGTTTTACTATTTCTTAAACAAGTTGATACAATAATACAGTAAAAGCAAGATAAATTACATTTCCTGTGAAAATGCTGTGTGAATGCTTTTTGAGGAATGATTTAAAAAACATTTAAAACCAGGATTAAAAGGTTTCATCGCTTATCTGTCAATGAAAGTTGAATTTGAACAGCTGACATCTGATAAAAGTTGCAAAAGAAAAGTGGAAAGTTGTTAAAAAAAAGCAGACCTGTGTAGAAAAACCTGATTAGATCAGTAATGTAGCAGACACGAGGAGAATAAGCTGAAATAGGCAGAGACTGAAAAGCTGACATTATTTTAAAAGCATCACAAAGGGTGGAAATTCGTTTCAAAAAAAGTAAAAATAAATAAAAAAAAAAAATACGTAACTAGAAAATACCTGTATAGGTGCTGAAAAAGCTAAAATTAGCAAAAAGAATATGAAAGGATCAGAAAAAAGTTGAAATTATATAATATTATTAAAAGTAATGTTTTAAACAGCACAATGGGTTTGAAGAATGTAAAGCACCATTCATTTTCTACGAGAAAAACGTGTCAGAAAAAGCAAAATATTTCAAAAGGTAAAAATTGCACAAATACAAAAAGTCATAGCAGGAATGTTATGAATGAGCTGAACATTTGAAATGAATCTCAATAGTATGAATGCTTATGTTATGAAGCATTCACCCAATAAGAAAAATGTAACGAGAAGAAGAAGGTAGTACAGGAGTAGCACCGTAGTAGTAAATAGAAAAGAAAGTTGAACTGTCTAAAACTGAACTAAAAAAGCTCTGTGAAATTCAACATAATTTTGGATTATAATGTATTATTGCTTTGAATACATTGAACAATAAAAATTTATGTCATTATGTATTCATAATGTGTTCATCAGTCCTGGTCTGCTGCTCATATGGACTCATGTTTGTGCTGCTGTTGTCTTGGCACATTATTGGTGCTTAGTGTATTCTTAGTCTTGTGTATTGTATTTTTGTTGGATGTAACTGGGACCCTATGTACATAGTTTCATTCCACCCCATGTACCACATGTGGTGGGAATGACAATAAAAATCATTGCATCCTTGTAAAAATGTATTTATTCATTTTATTGATCAGTATTTGGATGCTGCATGCTCTTTTCAGTTGCTGTTTGATGATACTCAAAAGATGCAAGTTGAACCAAAATCTAAAACATAAACAATATTTTTCAAATTTTTAGTGATTTTATGTGTTAGGTGATTTTAATGAGCATGAGAGGCAAGTTAAGCATTTAACAGTTTATTTTTTATTTTTTATAAAATATATTTTATATTGCAGATGGTTAAATTATTTCTTTTCCTGGGGCACTTAGATTGAGTGTGCACTCAACAGTTTCTGCTATCTGTGCTGCTGAGTAAACTGCATTTTTAATAGCATTATATGCAGCTGAACAGTGGTGACTACTGAGCAAAAATATTAGTGGGGCAGATGTTCATATCCTGAAAAAAAAATTTTTGAGTTACATTTTCTGAGGGGGAAAAAAACCTTTGCAAGTTACAAAATACTTAATTTATTGCAGTTGCTTGTTTGTGTATCTACAATATTTTAGCTTTTTTCTTCCTCCCACATGTCGAGGCTGTGTCTCATGAGAAACAGTCCCATTCAATAAATCAAAGAAACTGATGTAACCCACCCCCAGCCGACAAGTGCACAGCTTTCTGAATTGGATTTCTACTTTGTAATTTGATTTGGAGTCATACTTTTGAAATAATATTCCAGATTAACACAGTTCAATGGGAGACAAACTGGTCAGTGAAGTAACTCTAAAATAATAAAGTGAAAAATTATGATACAACATCAGTGGCGCAAAAAGCCACTATGCAGTGTATGTAACTACAGGGGGCGTCAAAACCGTCAATAGAAAAATGTTTTTTTAGGCATTTTCTATATTTAACTGCATGAAATGATCAATAACAGGGGAACAGCACTGATTAGGCACCCCTCTGCTCCTTCACCTCCCCACCTCCCCACCTATTGCTCTCCCTTCCCACACAGGTGGCTGTGAACACGCTCCTAAGAGAACGCACTCAGGCGCGTTATTTATTCATAAAAAATGTTTAAAGGGGACCAATTATTGGTCCTATACATTTTTATGGTATTTCTGTGGGCTATCCAGACCATGTTCATTCAATTTAATGCACAAAATAATTCTTAGATAATAAAATATCCCCTTTATAGTTCTGCCTTTTCTGACTTCCGTTCTGAACGAGCTGTTTATGATAAGGCCACGCCCTTCAAAAATCTGTTTACATTAACTCCGCCCTCCAAAGGGGACCCTGAGTCAGACCCAGAGGCAGACGCCATTTTGGGCAGGGCAAATGAGGCGCTGACGCGTCGCGTAGGCCGCTGAGAAACATCCATAAGTTCACCCTCCATGTTAAAAACTCTTCGTCTGACTCTTCGAAAACAAGCAATAAGGCTGCAGAGTAACACACTGGCTGCTAACTGCTATACACGCTCTCTCTAGCGGGGACCGCTTTTTTTCACGGACCACATCCGGCGCTGAACGGATATGGTCCGTGAGCAGTCGTCCGGTTGATTTAAGAGCCCGTAAATAAGTTTTTTCGTTTTTACTGATAGATAATTAGTTATTAGCGGTACTGCATTTTAACAACAACGAAACATCGAACTCTGAGATGAACTCAGGAAAAACAACCGTGACATCTTTTATACTGAAGTGGGTGGAGCATCACCAAGGGTTGCTAGGTGAGGGGCTGGACTCAGGTTGGGGTGGGTTGTCCTACGGCTTGTGACATCACAAGCCGTAGGATTTGAAAATGAGACATTTATATCACTGAAAAATAAATATACTTAGAGTAGTAAATATACCACTGGGTGCATTTTTTTGGCCCTAGGACTGTTTTTTTAAGAAGTACATAACCAAAGTTGAGTAAAAAAAAACATTAAAAAAGTGAATTTTGCATCTTTGGTCCCCTTTAATCTTGGACTACCACTCGTTGTCACGGAGCCCCCGAGGAGACATGGGGATTTTTTTTTTCTTTTGCGTTCCCTCGCAATATAGTGTTACTTCACAGACAACAGCAACAATGTAACAGACACCCGTATTTGAGGTTCATGCAGGAGTTTGTGACTTGGCGCTATATAAATAAGCTTAATTGAATTTTGAAATCAGCCTTAAATATAAGGATATCCAGTGTGTGCTGCAGTGGTAACAGTCATTTTACGTTGTATATTTCACGTTCATGCTCTGTGGATTCTGCTGTGACTTCCTCATTCGAGCCGACGCAGGCAGCCTGTTCTCTCTCTGTCCCTCCGAAAAGCGATGGTTCTCTTAGGGACCGTCAACAAATTATTATTATTATCTGTATTTTCAGAGTGTGGGAGTGGTGGCGCAGAGGTTAAGAAGGTGCGCTTGTGATCGGAAGGTCGCCGGTTCAAGCCCCGGTACCGACAACATCAAAGATGTGGGTGGGATAAGTGAAGCAGTCACACCTGTCTCCACCCTCATCTTCCCCACTCTGGGCCCTTGAGCAAGGCCCTTAACCCACACCATCTGCTCCCCCGGGAACCCTAGATATCAGCTCTCTGCTCCACACAGAGGGCTGTGGTTGCTCGGTGGTCTGTGGTTGTGTCAGGAAGGGCATCCGGCGTAAAAACAACTGCCAAATCTTCATGCGACTAGATCGCTGTGGTGACCCCTAACGCAGGGAAAAAGCCGAAAGAAGAAAAAAAAAAAAAAAAAAAAAAAAANAAAAAAAAAAAAATCTGTATTTTCAGAGTATTTGTCAAAGCAGCACCATGTATCACAACTAAAGTTTTCTCAGTATATTTCTGCATGTTAACAAATCATGAATTTTCTCACCATTTAAAATCCAAAAGAACAAGGAGGCACTTGTGTTTCAAAAGTACTGTAACTTTCTTTTAAATCATCAAAGTTTATTCAATGATTCAAAGATTCAAGATTCTGTATTTGTCATTCCACCACATGTGGTGGAACAAAATTGTGTACACAGGGTGCCAGTTACATCCAACAAAAGTATTAAAACATGTGTAAAAGAAAATCTGTAATAAGATCTAACATATGAACTAAGAAAAATGTTCACTACAAACACATTAAGCACACACTTCAGGACTTCATCAGTCTGAGGAGTCCCAAGTAAAATGTTTTCTCCACTAAAAAAGTTAAGTCTGGTCCTTCAAAAACAAAACAAAACAAAAAAAATTGTAGAAAAATGTTGTCTTTCATCCAAAATACTTCTTCAGTCTGAGGAGCTGTATTCAGCTCAGTCTTATGAATAGACCCTTCTCATAGTGGATCAACCAGTTTTCTGCTGTCAGCAGAAAACTGGTTGATTGCAGAGTCTTTTGCGGGGTTCACTACTGTGAAAGGCCTCACAGATACACTAACAGGGGTTCTGGAGAGTCTGGGGTTGGATTTGGCTAATTGTAGAGGGTAAAGTTACGACAATGGCTCTAATATGAGGGGAATAAACAAGGGTGTTCAAGCTTTAATACAACAGAGATGTCCAGAGGCTTTATTCATCCCCTGCTGCAGCCACAGCCTGAACCTTTTTTTATGTGATGCAGCCTCATCTAGCAGAGAGTGTCTAACTTATTTTTGGCACTGTTCAAATATTGTACACAATCTTTTCGTCTTCTGTGAAGAGGTGGGACATTCTCACAGAGTTTGTCGACATCACACTGAAGCCTCTGAGTGACACCCGGTGGGAGGCAAAGTTAGACTCTGTCAAAGCTATTTGTTTCCAGATGGGGGGAATTTTAGATGCACTACAAAAGCTTGGAGAAGTGGCAGGAGACAGCAAGATTGTCTCAGAGGAAAAATCACTATCTGATGAGATTGTCAGTATGGAGTTCCTTGTGTGCCTCATAATTTGGTATGCCTTATTATGTGAGATCAACTTTGCAAGCAAGGCACTACAAGCAGCAGATGTGTCAATGGGCACAGCCATTAGGCTAATCGAGTCTCTGAAAGAGTTTTTGCTCAAGTAAAGAGAAGAGGGATTTCAGAAGTCACTTGACATTGCAAGCAAAATAGCCATAGAAATGGATGCTTCTCCTGAATTCAAAGAGAAACGACTTGGGAAGCAAAATAATTTCCCAGATGACAATTCATGCACTGGGCATCATGAAAAGGAACCCACAAGGCACTTCAAGTGCATGGTTTTCAATGTTATTGTTGACACACTCCTCCAAGAGCTTTCTGAGAGGTTTTCCAATTTTCAACTTGTGTCTGATAAATTTAAATTCATCAATAAAATGGAGGTCGGGTGCAATGTGAGATGGGTGGTGGCCGAGGGCGGGGACCCTGGCGGTCTGATCCTCGGCTACAGAAGCTGGCCATTGGGACATGGAATGTCACCTCTCTGGTGGGGAAGGAGCCTGAGCTAGTGTGTGAGGTTGAGAGTTTCCGACTAGAAATAGTCGGACTCACCTCAACGCATGGCTCTGGCTCTGGAACCAGTTTCCTTGAGAGGGGTTGGACACTCTTCCACTCTGGAGTTGCCCCTGGTGAGAGGCGCCGAGCAGGAGTGGGCATACTGGTTGCCCCCCATCTTGGTGCCTGTACGTTGGGGTTCACCCCGGTGAACGAGAGGGTAGCCTCCCTTCGCCTACGTGTGGGGGGACGGGCTCTGACTGTTGTTTGTGCCTATGCACCAAACGGCAGCTCAGACTACCCACCCTTTTTGGAGTCCTTGGAGGGGGTATTGGAGAGTGCGCCTCCTGGGGACTCCCTTGTTCTACTGGGGGACTTCAACGCTCACGTGGGCAATGACAGTGAGACCTGGAGGGGTGTGGTTGGGAGGAACGGCCCCCCTGATCTGAACCAGAGTGGTGTTCTGTTATTGGACTTCTGTGCTCGTCATGGATTGTCCATAACGAACACCATGTTTAAGCATAAGGGTGTCCATATGTGCTCTTGGCACCAGGACACCCTAGGTCGCAGTTCGATGATCGACTTTGTTGTCGTCTCATCTGATCTGCGGCCGCATGTCTTGGACACTCGGGTGAAGAGAGGGGCGGAGCTGTCAACTGACCACTACCTGGTGGTGAGTTGGCTCCGATGGTGGGGGAGGATGCCGGTCAGACCTGGCAGACCCAAACGTATTGTGAGGGTCTGCTGGGAACGTCTGGCAGAGTCTCCCGTAAGACGGAGCTTTAACTCCCACCTCCGGGAGAGCTTTGAACACGTTCCGAGGGAGGCGGGGGACATGGAGTCCGAGTGGGCCGTGTTCCGCGCCTCTATTGTCGAGGCAGCTTATCGGAGCTGTGGCCGCAAGGTTGTTGGTGCCTGTCGTGGTGGCAACCCTCGAACCCGGTGGTGGACACCGGCAGTGAGGGATGCTGTCAGGCTGAAGAAGGAGTCCTATTGGGCCTTTTTGGCTTGTGGGACCCCGGAAGCAGCTGATAGGTACCGGCAGTCCAAGCGGCATGCGGCTCGGGTGGTTGCTGAGGCAAAAACTCGGGCGTGGGAGGAGTTCGGAGAGGCCATGGAGAATGACTTCCGTACGGCTTCGAGGCGATTCTGGTCCACCATCCGGCGTCTCAGGGGGGGAAAGAGGTACGAGACCAACACCATTTATGGTGGGGGTGGCGTGCTGCTGACCTCAACTCGGGATGTTGTGAGTCGGTGGGCGGAATACTTCGAAGACCTCCTCAATCCTACTGGCACGTCTTCCACTGAGGAAGCGGAGCCTGGGGACTTTGGGTCGGGTTCTCCGATCTCTGGTGCTGAGGTCGCCGAGGTGGTTAAAAAGCTCGCGGTGGCAAGGCTCCGGGGGTGGATGAGATTCGCCCGGAGTTCCTTAGGGCTCTGGATGTTGTAGGGTTGTGTTGGCTTACGCGACTCTGCAATATCGCGTGGACATCGGGGGCAGTTCCCTTGGATTGGCAGACTGGGGTGGTGGTTCCCCTATTCAAAAAGGGGGACCGTAGGGTGTGTTCCAACTATAGGGGGATCACACTCTTAAGCCTCCCTGGTAAGGTCTATTCAGGGGTTCTGGAGAGGAGGGTCCGTCGGATAGTCGAACCTCGGATTCAGGAGGAGCAGTGTGGTTTTCGTCCTGGTCGTGGAACACTGGACCAGCTCTACACCCTCAGCAGGGTCCTGGAGGGTACGTGGGAGTTTGCCCAACCAGTTTACATGTGCTTTGTGGACTTGGAGAAGGCATTCGACCGCGTCCCTCGGGGGGTTCTGTGGGGGGTACTCCGGGAGTATGGGGTACCAGGCCCATTGATATGGGCTGTTAGGTCCCTGTACGACCGGTGTCAGAGCTTGGTCCGCATTGCCGGCAGTAAGTCAGGCTCGTTTCCGGTGAGAGTTGGACTCCGCCAAGGTTGCCCTTTGTCACCGATTCTGTTCATAACTTTTATGGACAGAATTTCTAGGCGCAGCCAAGGTGTTGAGAGGATCCGTTTTGGTGACCTTAGAATCGCTTCTCTGTTTTTTGCAGATGATGTGGTCCTATGGCTTCATCAGTTCGTGATTTACAACTTTCACTGGAGCGGTTTGCAGCCGAGTGTGATGCGGCCGGGATGAGGATCAGTTCCTCCAAATCCGAGGCCATGGTCTTGAGCCGGAAAAGGGTAGCATGCCCTCTCCGGGTCGGGGAGGAGGTCCTGCCCCAAGTGGAGGAGTTTAAGTATCTCGGGATCTTGTTCACGAATGAGGGAAAACTGGAGCGTGAGATCGATAGGCGGATAGGTGCAGCGTCCGCAGTGAAGCGGGCGCTGTACCGGTCTGTCGTGGTGAAGAGAGAGCTGAGTCAAAAGGCAAAGCTCTCAATTTACCGATCGATCTACGTTCCCACCCTCATCTATGGTCATGAGCTTTGGGTTATGACCGAAAGAACAAGATCTCGGATACAAGCGGCTGAAATGAGTTTTCTCCGCAGGGTGGCTGGACTCTCCCTTAGAGATAGGGTGAGAAGCTCAGTCATCCGGGAGGGACTCGGAGTAGAGCCGCTGCTTCTCCACATCGAGAGGAGCCAGTTGAGGTGGCTCGGGCATCTGGTTAGGATGCCTCCTGGACGCCTCCCTGGTGAGGTGTTCCGGGCATGTCCCACCGGGAGGAGACCCAGAGGAAGACCCAGGACACGCTGGAGGGACTATGTTTCTCGGCTGGCCTGGGAACGCCTTGGGATTCCCCCAGAGGAGCTGCTTCCAAGTGGCTGGGGAGAGGGAAGTCTGGGCCTCCCTACTTAGGCTGCTACCCCCGCGACCCGACCCCGGATAAGCGGAAAAAGATGGATGGATGGATGGATGGAATAAAATGGAGCACATGACAAAAGCTGAGCTGGAGGAATCAGTGACCACATATGCCCTGACCACTTGTGATGTTTCAAGAGATATAATTCAAGAAATATACCCAGCAAGCCGTAGGCATGTAACGGTTGTAGTGGGTGTACCGAACCGTTTCGGTACACCACGTTCGGTTCGGTCCACCTGCGTACCGTTTCAGTTATTTTTTCCACTCATTGAACATTCTTAACAGGGGAATATATGCACAGCGGAACAAAATTTCCTGGGCGCGTTTCAGCACGGAGCTATTATTGCGCAGCACGCACAGCATTTAGCCGTTAGCATCTCGTGCGGTCTCCTGTTTGTGAACGTTATAGCTTTCTTGTTAAAAGACGAGCGCACACGCAGCTTGTGTGGACTTTGTTTCATGAAGACTCTGCAGCAGCTGCGTGACGCAGCTCTCTGCAGCAGCAACACGTCTAACGTGAATGCGCTGGAAACGATGTCATCCGAACGTGAACGAAAAAACATCAGACAGCTGCATTAAAACTACTTCATCAGGTAATCATAGCGGTCCAGAGCAATAACACAAGCTGTATGAGTTTTTAAATCTCTGAATCTCTGAACGTTGTTATATGCGCAGGCTTTAAAGTTGCTGAGCGTCGCTATGAGACATTCATCACGTCAACACTTCAAAAAGTTCAGCTCTTTATGAAAAAACTAACTGATGTTGTCAACAAGCCCTGGACCAGATTAAAGCCCTGCCATGATGATGAAGAGTGAGCGATTCAACCGTTCAAGAGGTATTGTTCTTTTATTATTATTATCTAAATAATCTTTTTTTTAAATCATAATCTTATTAACTTGTTTTTTTTAACCTCTTGTTTTTTATTTCCAGTCTGTGACAGAGGTAGCTGCTCTCTTATCCACTTCAGGGAAATCCACCTGCAGCTAAGAAGTGTGTGATGACTGAACTGAACTCTGAACTTTTCCAGGCACCTGTCCCACCAAGAAGAAGTTGTGAGTAATGAGGACAAATACAACCACACTGCTGCTACTGGACAAAAACTTGATTAGTTAGATTGTAAACAGTCTGTTGCTGCTTATTGTTCTGGTTCTGACTGTTATTGTATTTATTAAGATTTGTATTATTGTTCATATAGTTTATTTATTGTAGAGTGCTGTTTATTTAAAATATCATCCAAATGGGTCACTTTTATTTATTACTACAATACAATACAAACATATTTTTGGCATATTTTCAAAATAAACATTTTGTAAGTCTTTATTTTGTCAAAAAAAATAATAATTTGTACCGAAAATAAACCGAACCGAGCTCTCCTTGTAGTTGAACCGAACCGAAATGTGATTTTAGCGTACCGTTACACCCCTGGCAAGCCGTCTACTAAAGGGTTACAAGGCGCTAGAAAAGTTAAATTTCCTAATTCAAGAGGACCTTGATTAGCTACAATATTTCCAAATTTGACAGTAGCCCTTAGAGTATTTTAACCATGCCTCTGACAGTTGCATCTGCAGAGAGATCATTTAGCAAGCTGAAGCTCATCAAAACATACCTTTGTTCAAATATGAGCAATGATCGCTTGTCCCAGTTAGCAGTGATCTCTATTGAAAACAATGTGGCACGGTCTATTTCATTTGATGTTATACTTGACAAATTGGCAAATGCAAAGTCACGGAATGTAACAGTTTAAATGTCATAAATGTTAAAGACCGTGTAAAGTAAAATTAAATTTGTGTTTTGAGTTTGTCACACGGCATAAATATGTGTTATTAATCACCCATATAAATCTGACTGATTAAAAACATTGTTTACCTTATAAAATTAAGTCTCAAAAATCATGAAAAAACATGATTTTGCCTTGGTCTCAAACGCTGGGGGCGTGTCAGCGCGTGGGCGTGGTTTCAGCGCAGTACTGCGCCGTGTCCTGCCCCCTGAGCTGACTGTGTGTGGAGAGGCAGACAGGAGCAGCAGTAAACCTGCTCTGTTTTTATCTGAGTTCTGGCTGGCTGTAACACCAGCTCATTTTTCCAAGAGTTACGCTGTTTTTAGTGCACTAACAACTCTGGTTTTGTTTTTAAAGTTGAGGACACATAACTCCGCTGTTATGTGTTTAATAATAAGCGCTATTTTAGAAGATGAGCAGCGGACTCGCTGCACCCGGTCCGACCCGGTCACCTCGCATGCGGGGTCTGTGTTGGTGATTAAAATAAAGAGTAATCACGTTGATAAGTTATCTCATCTGTGTCAGCGGAGTCACGGCGTTTCACGGCGCGCGTGGCAGGATTTCAGCTCCACGCGGATCGCTCTCACACACACACACGCGGGGGGGCGCGGAGGTGCAGGTGGCATGTGGTCGCTCCAGCAGCACGCCTGGGTTTGTTTGACTCCCTCCTGCGTCTCAATGTCACAATGGAGCGGCTGCAGTCCTCCATGCGTAAAAGGAGTGAGAGTACTGGAGGGAGACGGTCGGTAGCGAGTGAACGGCTCCACCGAAGAACGCATTTATACGGCTGGAGCTGCAGGGGGTGGGGCTTGTTACCGTGTGACGAAACACGGTAACATTTAAACCACGCCTAAAAAATCCTGAAACAGAAATATCTTTATACACAGTTTGATCTATAACTCCAAAATTAATTGAGCTACAATTTTGAGACTTTTTACTCATTTACAAGATTACAATTATGACATTTATAATGTTTATTGAAGAAAATGTTGAAATTCACTTTACACGGTCTTTAAGGTCCATAGATGCTTCAGTCATCTGCAGCAGAGAACTGGAAGGAGCAACCAATTGAATTATGTGCTTTAGGTGTGAGGAGATTGATAAGGTTACTAGCACACAAACTGCAATTTGGTTTGTGGATAGTAAGAAGTGACTGTAGGTAACATAGTTTTTCCAATGAGTGTTGTGTAAATAAACAAGAACCAGCGACTTTTTCTGCAAGAATGAAAATATGGCCAGTTTAACAGGGTGTACAGATCACAGTGGTGTGCATTAAAAAAAGCTCCAGTTACAAACTGGATGATACAGAAGATAACATCCAGTTTGTGAGGCAGACCTGTAAACCACATCACTATAATCCAGGATAGGAAGCACCTGTTATTTTGACCATGAACTGTTTCGCAGCGTGTGTAAAGGAAGATGGTAAGCAGGGGCGGCCGCCACTAGAGGGCGCTAGGGGCGCCGCCCCTCCTTGGAACTGCAGCTCTTCACCATTTGAAGATTAAATTTTTTTTTTAATAAAAATGAAATAATAAAATAAAAATATTTCGAAATGTATGCATATATGTTTTTAGTTGTGTAGGATAAATATTTTATGAGTAATGATGAGTTGTTTGTTTCAAAAAACGTTTTCTGATTGTGACGTACTTCCGGTTCCCCGCTGGGCGCCGCCTGCGGCTTTTCCATTGAATCTAACTATAACTAGCTATAGCGCATGCGCAGTTTATGTCCCATCTGTCCAAAACTATTGGACTCTTCAGGACGCAGTTTTCGCCGCTCTCGATGCCTGGACTCGTCTCGTGATCGCTGCGAATCGCCAGCGTGTTTCCGGTTCGAGCCGAGGAGGGACCCTCTCTGTTTACACAGTCAGAGCTGATCACACGCAACTAGAGACGTTGAAACAGCAGTAATTATTAATGGTGCCTTCTACACAGGTAAGCAAGTAATAATTAGTGAGTTTAATAAATCGTTAAGCGCACATGAGCAAAGTTTGAGCTGATCTCATCTGTGTGCGTGACGTGGTGGTGGTGTGTGTGTGGGTGTTGCGGTCAGTCACACAGTAGCTAGCTACTAGCTGTGCTTATGAACGTTGTGGTGTACTGTACAACATTATAAAAGTTGCTAGTTATAAACCCGAATGTCTGAAGACGACTCCTGTCTGTCCATCTTCAGCTCATGAACTGTTTTACTCCTCAGAGTGTCTGTGTTAACTTTTGTCTCGTTTCGTTTTGCAGCAGTTGCAATTTTTCTGATGAATAAATCTGAATGAATAAATAAACTTTAGTTTTAGTTTAGTTTAGTTAAACTTTAGTTTCATTATAAGTTGTGCTGTTGTTTCAAAGACACTCTAAACTTAAATAAACCAAGTAGCAGAAAGATTTAGTTTGTGGATTAGTTTGGGCAGCACGGTGGCACAACTGGTAGAGCTGCTGCCTCTCAGCGAGAAGGTTGCCGGTTCAAATCCCGGTCCGGGGCCTTTCTGGGTGGAGTTTGCATGTTCTCCCCGTGCATGCGTGGGTTTCCTCCGGGTACTCCGGTTTCCTCCCACAGACCAAAAAACATGCTTGTTAGGCTGATTGGTGACTCTAAATTGACCCTAGGTGTGAGTGTGAGAGTGGATGGTTGTTTGGTGTGAGTGAGACAGGTCCCTCTTGTAAATGAGTCCCCGTGACTCAACGAGGCTAGCCTGTATAAATAAAGGTTGAATGAATTTAGGCATTAAATAGTTTGAATTTTTCATGTTATGAAACAGTGATTATATAATTATTTGAATTTAATTTTAATATTATAAAGATCACTGTGGATGGGATGCAATTGAAATAACCTGGATATTATTATTTATGTTGTATTAAGAAAGTTAAAATGTGACCTCAAGCAATGTGGAAAATGCTAAAAAAAAAAATACATCATTAATGTGCCTTCTGTACTTTCTTTACAGAAAAAAATCCACACAACACCTTCATCTCTACACACCGGCAGTGATTATTTCCAGTCTACCACCTGTGTAACAGACAGAGAGACAAGAGAATAATGTTTAAGGGAACAAAGGGGAACATATTTGCTAAAAAAGTTTCATATTTTGAAATATATAAAACTAGCAACAAAAAATTAAGCTGAAATTAGTACAAAATATGTAAAAAGAACAATAAAGTGGTCATAGTGTTATGATTTCAAAGGTTTACCCAGTTGGTAATGAGACCCAGAACGACACAAGACAAAGAGGTGCAAAAGTAACAGTGTTTCTTATTTACAGTACAAGTCTATATACTGTACACATGTACAGGGATCTTCTGGATTTCCTGGAATATGAAACAAACTGTCAGAAAGGCTTGACTATAAAGCTCTTTCAAGATGATTGATCTAGTTTTGTTTGTTATTTTCCTTAGAGGTGAAGTAGTAGGAAGAACGTCGCAGAGAAATCCTTAGTTCCTTGAGATGAATCCCAGAGGGCGAAATGAGGCAGGCAAGTGGTTGGAGGGCAAGACACGATGAGCAAAGAACTGGTCCCAGGACCAAGATGGAAACGAGGACTGGAAATGCAACAAAAAACAAGGTAAGTGTCTCTCAAAGTACTGTACTCACAAACTGGCTAGAAGCATAAATACCATGAGTAGGCATCAATGCTCCAGCGAAGAGTAGGACTTGACTGCAGCCTTAAGTATAGGTGGAGCTCATCAGGTGGATCACAGTAAAATAGATCATTTTTCTTCTCCATAAATCAGTTATGTAGATCACAGTAAAATAGATCATTTTTCTTCTCCATAAATCAGTTATTTAAAATCTAATCTGGAATCATTCCTCCTTGTTAGACTTCAGTTGACCTGTTTAAGTTGGGCCCAAATTTGTTATTATCTTTTGATTTATTTTTCATTGAAATTTAATTCTTTGTTAGTTTATTTTTGGAACTATTAAATTGAATTATTTTAGTGGATTTTTGAACACCTTTGTCCTTATTTAAGTCTGGACCCTCACAATTCTATTTACAGTATATTATGAACTTGTACTGTATTACTAAAATAATTATAACAGAATATGATAGAAGTTGTCCAACAATTGAAAAGTGGAAGCAGAACACTCCCATTCTCTTTTCACACTGATGCATCAAACAAGGTGAAGATGAACCATGTTTTATTAATGATATTATACAAATGGATACACCTGATATATACAAATAAAAACATGAACAAAACTTACTTTACAGTATACAAACATAATTATGCATACTTCTACACATGCTTAAAAAAATTAAACAGTTTATGGCGCCCCCCCATAAAAAAAATCACCAGCCGCCACTGATGGTAAGTAAGTTTATTTCGGCTGCTCAGGGGTTGCCACAGCAAACAAACTCCCATGAAAGATTTGGTATTTGCTTTATGCCAGATGCACTTCCTGATGCAACCTGGGCTCGAACCCACAACCTCAGGATTACAAAGACCATGGCATTGACCATGAGCTTCTACAACCACAGAGTATAGTTTGGTAAAGAAAGCAAATGTAGGATTTAACCTTTAAGAGCAGGACAGACTATTCAAATTTTCAATTCAGTTTATTTATTAAGCTCCAAGTCACAACAAAAGTCGTCTCAGGGCACTGAACAGAAACATTCATGTAAAAATAATAATTTAACATTATTTATCTGAGGAGCAGACTGCTTTGAATTTAACTGCCTCAGAGAACTCTCATCTTGAGCAAGCATGAAGGCGACAGTGGAAAGTAAAAACTCCCTCATGAGGAAGAAACATTTAGCAGAACCAGGCTCAGGACAAGCAGCCATCTGTTTTGACCGGCTGGGTTTGAGAGGAACCGATACACAATGGCAGGTCAAGAATCCCGTGTTAAAATAGAAATGGCAGCACAACGGCTCAGTGGTCATCACTGTGGCCTCACAGCAAGAAGGTCCTGGGTCCAATCCCCGTTTGGACCATGGGTCTTTCTGTGTGGACTTTGCATGTTCTTCTCGTGCTTGCGTGGGTTTTCTCCGGGTACTCTGGTTTCCTCCCACAGATAGGATTTATCAAAAAGGAAAGTCTTAAGGCTTAAAACTGGACAATGTGTCAGATCTTCCTCCCATTCTGCTTCTGGAAACACCAGGAGCTGCAAGTAAACCTGCAGTCTGAGGGTGAAGTGCTCTGTTAAAAAATGTGGAACAATCTTCTTCTTTTGGCTTGTCCCCTCTTCAGTGGTCTCCTCTCCACAGCGAGTCATCCTCCTCCATCTCTCTCTGTTCTCTGCATCCTCTGTTTTCGCTCCAACTACCTCCATGTCCTCTCTAACTGCATCCATATACTCCTTGTTGTCTTTTTCCTGGCAGCTGCATTTCTAACATTCTTCTACCAATATACACACTGTCCCTCCTGTGGACATGTCCAAACCACTGTCCTTCCTGTGGACAAAACCACTGTCCCTCCTCTGGACATGTCCAAACCACTGTCCCTCCTCTGGACTTGTCCAAACCATCTCAGTCTGGTCTCTAACTTTATCTCCCAGCTGTTCAACCTGCACTGTACCTCTGATGATTGCATTCCTAATCTTATTTCTGTCTTGCCAAACTAACCACATTTTTTTCACTCTGCTACTGTCTTTACTTACTCTGCTCAACCTGTTCTGTATTTGAAATTATTTTTTTCCATCCTAACATTTTAATGTTATTATTATTATTATTATTATTATTTTGTCTTTCAGGTACCCCTGCACCGATATCTGGACCTGCCAGTCTGTGTTCATTTGTCTCTCCTTCCTGTTCCTCTCAAACCCAGCTGGTCAAAGCAGATGGCCGCTTGTCCTGAGCCTGGTTCTACTGGAGGTTTCTTCCTGTTAAATAGAGTTTTTCCTTTCCACTGTGGCCACTGTGCTTTCTCAGTATGGGAGAATGCAACAAACTTTACTAACTGGCTTTTCTATATGTGAATGTTCCTGTAAAGCGCCCTGAGACAACTTTGTTGTGATTTGATGCTATATACATGTAGATAAACTAAATTGAATTATCCATCCTTGTCACTCCTACGGAGAACCTCAACATCTTCATCATTTCTACCACTTCCAGTTCTTTCTCCTGTCTTTTTATGTCATGTCGCTGTCTCCAGACCATACAACACATCTCCTTATATTCCTGTCTCCTCTCTTCAGTCCTCTCACTGTCATATTTCTTCTTGGCTAACCTCTTTCTTTGAACAGCTTCCTGCACTTCACTCTTCCACCACCAGGTTTCCTTATATCATTCATTCTCTGTCCAGATGACACACCAAGTACCTTCTTACCTGTATCTCTAATTACTGTTGCTGTAATAGCCCAGTCACTTGGAAGCTCTTTCTTACCACCCAGAGCCTTTAACAGCTCCTCTCTGAATTTCTCACAACATTCTTCCTTTTTCAGCTTCCACCATTTGGTCTTCTTCTCTGAATTTACTCTTTTTCTCTTCTTCACAACAACAGTCATTCTGCACACAACCAACAGATGCTGTCTGGCCAAGCTCTCCCCTGCCACAACCTTACAGTCTCCAATCTCTCTCAGGTTTCCTCTTTTACACTATTCTCTATTCATTCAACCTTTATTTACATGCATCAGGGTATTTATTTACACAGGTTAATCCCATTGAGCCTCGAGGACTTATGTTCCTCCCTCTTTGGTTTATTTAAATCAAATATATTGTTTTCACGTGTTATTTTCCATATTTTATATCAGTTTAAAAAGGTTTACAAATATATCTGAAATGAACAAAAGTGTAATATTCAAATTATGTGTAAACAGACCAAATGTAAAGAAAATCCTTTTTACGGAAAAAAAAAAAAATCCTAAGAATGAACTGTTTTTAACTTTATAAACAGCAGCCATTAAAATATATGTATTAAAGTTTGCCAAATTATATTAACACATTTTATTGATAATAATCGATTATTTTTCAATAAACACCTAAAAAAAAAATCCAGAAAATGAAGCAGCAGAAACACGTTCTGATTGCTTTGATTAAACTTTAAAAAAAAAAATGTATTTTTAAAAATGTTTCTGCTTTATTGATAAAAAGTACTGGAATTATGTAACTTCAGCTCTAAATGTATTTCCTCAGAAAACAAATATTGGTACCTGTATGTGATAGTTTTTTTAAATCTCAGAAAGTGATGCTGAAACAATCATAATAAAAGTTTACATCTTTTACGCTGTAAATTAATTTCAATCCTGTTCATGAATAATCTACAGGAAGTTTAAATAACTAACAGGTGACAAAATATCTATCCTTATTTTTTTGGAAAACAAGAAGATGAAAGAAAAAAAACAGCTTGTCTGTTTTTCATCACGTCAGAAGTTCACAGCCTGAAACAAGTTTGTACTGAAACTCTCCAGGTGAGATTCTTACCTTTGGTCAGGAGAGTGAGAGCAGCCGCCACACACATCACTTTATGAACCGCCATGGCTGAAAGGAAAGCTCACCTGTTCCAACATAAATAACCCTCCTGATCCCGCCCCCCTTTTTTTTTTTACTAACACTAACCTGTCCACGCCCAACACACCACCAGTTCAGTAAATCTCAGAACAATAAGGTGTGCTCTGTCTTTGTTCGTCTCCTCTCTGGACTTTTATCTTTACATTTAAACAGAAAGCAAAAATTTATCATTTATTTCAACAGAAAACAAAAATGTATCATTTAAGTCAACAGAAATTTATAATTTTATTCAAAAGAAACACAAATGTATCATTTCAGTCAACAAAAAACACAAAATAGTCATTTAATTCAACAGAAAACTTTAATTTATCATTTCATTTAAGAAGAAAAACTCATTTATCCTTTCAAGCTAAAGAAAACACAAATTCATCCATCCTTTATATTCCTCTTGTTCTGGACTCAGGTCTCGGGGGCAGCAGCTGGAGCAGGGAGATCCAGACTCCTCTTTCCACAGCCATCTCTTCCAGCTCTTCTCGGAGGACCCCAAGGTGTCCCCAGGTCAACCGAGAGACATAGTCTCCCCAGAGTGTCCTGGGTCTTCCCCTTAGGCAGGAGGTTGAGGAGCACTGAGTGTAGAACCACTAGACTGAGGAACAGCTTCTACCCTGAGGCTGTTAGACATGAATATCTAACCAGGATAACCAGTGTGAAAAATCATATGTTGCTGCTGATCTCATGCTGCTGATCTGTTTCATGTTGCTGTGTTCATTCGTACTCATCTGCTCACACAGACTCATGTTCGTGCTGCTGTTGGGCGTATTGTTTTTGTACTACTAGTACTTAGTGTATTTGTAGTTAACATTTTTCTTAGTTCTTAGATCTTATTACTGTCTTTCTTTTACATTTTATACTTTTGTTGGATGTAACTGGGACCCTGTGTACACCATTTCGTTCCACATGTACCACATGTGGTGTGTATAACAAATAAAGAACCTTGAATCCTTGGATGTGGCAGAGCAGCGGCTCTACTCTGAGTCTCTCCTGATAACTTCTCACCCTATCTCTAAGGGAGAGGCTGGAGAGCCCAGATACTCTGTGGAGGAAACTCATTTCAAACTCCTGTTTCCATGATCTCATTCTTTCGGTCACTACCTCGAGCTTGTGACCATAGGTGAGGGAACGTATATACGGTACTCAAGGTTCAAGGATTCAAGGTTCTTTATTTGTCATACACATCTCGTGTGGTATATATGGCGGAACGAAATTGTGTACACAGGGTCCCAGTTACATCCAACAATAAAATAGAAATGAAAAACAGTACCGGTAATAACATCTAAGATATGAACTAAGGAAAATTTAAAAAAATACACTAAGCACTAGTAGCATAAAAACAATATGCCGAACAGCAGCACGAACACAAGTCTGTGTGAGCTGATGAGCACGAATGAACACAGCAACGTGAAACAGATCAGCAGCATGATGTGATTTTTTTCACAGTGATTATCCTGATCAGAGATTCATGAGTCTAACAGCCTCAGGGTAGAAACTGTTCAGGTCCAAAAACTAAAACTTCAGTCTTGTCTGTATTCAAAAGCAGAAAATTTAGGGTCATCCAGGTTTTTATGTCTTCAAGACATGACCAACAATGTCCATGCTCAATAATCCAGGTGTACAATACAACAATTTTCAGTCAGGTCATCTGGACAGTTTCTTTTTTTTTTGTTTTTTTTTTTGTGCTGAAACACTTCATCAGTCAAGGAAACACACCACACAAAACGGATTCTTCCCCCAACAGCTTACCGGTACTCCAAAGTGGAACAAACCAGTTATGTTGGTGCTAAAATGGTCTCTTTAAAACATCAGTCAAGGAAACACACCACACAAAATGGATTCTTCCCCCAACAGCTTACCGGTACTCCAAAGTGGAACAAACCAGTTATGTTGGTGCTAAAATGGTCTCTTTAAAACATGCTTGTAGTCTGCGGTAAGTAGGGGGCATGACAAAAGTAAAGGAAGTGTTCGATCACTAATGGAAACCTGAGAGCTGCGACTCTCTCTGAAACACGTCAAAATAAAAAAACAAGTCTTCATTATTCAAGCTTTAATCCAATCTGGACTCTAAGAACACTAAATTTTATCTTTATCCGTTAATCCTCTTAATTATTGTTCTTTAAACTGTTCACTCTTGCTTCAAGTTTCCGTCTGAGTTCAGATTTCTCTTTGACTTCAAAACTCTCTATTACAAGCACAAATTACCTCATGCTAAAACTGTAATTCTCTTGCTTTCCCGAGATTTTTTTTATTTATTATTGAAATATGAATACAGTAGTTAAATATCTGAATGTGAAAAAAGAAAATGTTTCCAAATCAAGTCAGCTTGTGACTGTTTATCATTCCATCCATTGTGTTTCTTTACAGTAAGCAGTCGTCTGATAAAACTGGTTTTACCATTAAGCCGCAGTGAAACACATTCAAAGCATTTACTCTAAGGCATGCTATTTACACATTCTTCTCTTATCTTTTAATTCCTGCAATGACTCAGCACCTGTGGAAATAACCTAATCCCATCATCATCTCTATCATAATTTTTGTGAAGAGTTTAGAACCCAAGAGTGCAGATGGAAAATCACTGAGAATGACTCAAGAGTAAAAAGTAAATAAAAAAAAAACACTAAATTTATTAAACAAAACACAAGACCCGATGTGGCAAAAAACTTCTCACAAAGAAATGGCTAGGGAAACATGAAGGAAGCAAAGATGACATGGCTTTACAGTTTAATGCCAGGATGATGAGGAACTAAACTGGTGGTACTCTCCAGCAAGGGCGGTCCTAGCCTATTTGGCGCCCTGGGCGAGCAACCCCAACCCCCCCCCCAGCTAGGTTGTCAGTGGGGGTCCTCTCCCAGAAATTTTTGAATAAAATAGATGCCATTTCCTGCATTCTGGTGTATTTTAATGGGTTGTTTAACATCTAGTTTTGTCTACATATATAAACTATTCAATAAGTATTTTAGAGTCAATGGCAGAACAAGAAGTAGCCTGAGACAAACATGTAGCATTAACACAGTATGAACATTATTCAAGAATTGTTTCTATAAGAACATTATAAAATATTTTACAAAGTATGTGAACGGTAAGATACTAGCAATAACAGCATTGTAAGAGGGGGACAGTTGAACACGGAGGCCTCCACCTCTGTTTAATGATGGACGGTTTCTTTTCATAAAGATGGCTTCCTTTACTCCTCTCTCAAACCATAGTTCCTCTCTATCA
>JBBPBX010016920.1:0-11660 GCA_038048925.1 Garcialebias charrua | reverse complement strand
TATAAATAAAGTTGATTTAAAACATCACACTGTGATCTTTGAAACTGCCAGTGTCTCCCTGGTAAAGTTGCTGCTGGGTGGTAGATGGTAGATGGGTAGATGGATGGTCTGTGAATTCTTTAACTTTAAACTGTCCAAAGGACTTTGGCCACTTTTAATTTTTGACTTTTTTTGTATGACTTCATCCTAGAACCAAATAATTTATAACGTAATAACAGTTGAGCAGATTCTAATAATCTTTATCTTATGATTCTTTAAAGGTCAAATGCAAATGGAAAGTTCTCTTAACTTCCAGTATGGATTTAAACACAATACACACTTCACATTATAAAATAAGTTTAGGAAATTGAATGTTCGAGGACACCACTTAAGAAAATATAACGTTTAATAGGAAAAGTTTGAAGTGACAAACAGAAGTAACAAATTTCCATCTGGTGTCTCACGTCTTCCTCCAGAAGATGACACAGGTTGTTGAATTCTGGCGATTTTCTTCTGTTGACTGTAAAAGAAAAATGTGATTAATTTAGTCCAGAAACTGTTTTTTTTTTTTTTTTAAACAACACAGTGTGATCACAACATGTTCATATACTTTGTATCATATCAATTCTATCAAAAACCACATAGCTGATATTTTTCAAAAAAATCTAGTGTGATCACAACATGTTCATATACTAAATGTATCCTGTTGGAGTTATTTGAAATAAAATTCGAATTTTTATAATTTATTTTCGTTGTGCAAGCACAGGTTTTGGAAAAAGTCAAAGCGAAACTACTTTAAATGCAGCATATTTGACCACTACGTGACAATATTAAAGCGTGGTTAAGCTCAGGAGCCCTCGTACTATAAAGTCAGCTATGAAATATATTTTATATCTGTTCATTGAGCTACATTTAAAGACATAAAGCCGCCCGCGCGCCGCGTGTTGCTCGTGGCGAACCTATTTTTTAAAATCCTGCAGTTTTGAGCAGTACGTGATTTTATTAAGGACACGTTCAGCTGAAGACCCATCTTTGCTATAAATTTAAAAAATAATAATTGTTTTTACCGTGTTTATCATGTAAAGTCCTGCAGTGATCGCGTCCCTCGCTTCCGTGAAAACAGCTCGAGTCTCCTCCTTCCTACTTCCGGAGCGGGTGAGCTCGCCTCAGTACCCCTCTGAAACCAGCCCGAAAATCTCAAGAAATCTCGCGCGGCTTAGCACGGAATATCCGGTGGAAAAGGATGAAAGGGGGTCTCTGCGACGCACATATGACGTAACATCCGACCCGAGCCGACCGGTGGAAAAGGGCCATGAGAGTGTGATCCCCCTATAGTTAGAACACACCCTACGGTCCCCCTTTTTGAATAGGGGAACCACCACCCCAGTCTGCCAATCCAAGGGAACTGCCCCCGATGTCCACGCGATATTGCAGAGTCGCGTAAGCCAACACAACCCTACAACATCCAGAGCCCTAAGGAACTCCGGGCGAATCTCATCCACCCCCGGAGCCTTGCCACCGCGGAGCTTTTTAACCACCTCGGCGACCTCAGCACCAGAGATCGGAGAACCCGACCCAAAGTCCCCAGGCTCCGCTTCCTCAGTGGAAGACGTGCCAGTAGGATTGAGGAGGTCTTCGAAGTATTCCGCCCACCGACTCACAACATCCCGAGTTGAGGTCAGCAGCACGCCACCCCCACCATAAATGGTGTTGGTCGCGTACCTCTTTCCCCCCCTGAGACGCCGGATGGTGGACCAGAATCGCCTCGAAGCCGTACGGAAGTCATTCTCCATGGCCTCTCCGAACTCCTCCCACGCCCGAGTTTTTGCCTCAGCAACCACCCGAGCCGCATGCCGCTTGGACTGCCGGTACCTATCAGCTGCTTCCGGGGTCCCACAAGCCAAAAAGGCCCAATAGGACTCCTTCTTCAGCCTGACAGCATCCCTCACTGCCGGTGTCCACCACCGGGTTCGAGGGTTGCCACCACGACAGGCACCAACAACCTTGCGGCCACAGCTCCGATAAGCTGCCTCGACAATAGAGGCGCGGAACATGGCCCACTCGGACTCCATGTCCCCCGCCTCCCTCGGAACGTGTTCAAAGCTCTCCCGGAGGTGGGAGTTAAAGCTCCGTCTTACGGGAGACTCTGCCAGACGTTCCCAGCAGACCCTCACAATACGTTTGGGTCTGCCAGGTCTGACCGGCATCCTCCCCCACCATCGGAGCCAACTCACCACCAGGTAGTGGTCAGTTGACAGCTCCGCCCCTCTCTTCACCCGAGTGTCCAAGACATGCGGCCGCAGATCAGATGAGACGACAACAAAGTCGATCATCGAACTGCGACCTAGGGTGTCCTGGTGCCAAGAGCACATATGGACACCCTTATGCTTAAACATGGTGTTCGTTATGGACAATCCATGACGAGCACAGAAGTCCAATAACAGAACACCACTCTGGTTCAGATCAGGGGGGCCGTTCCTCCCAACCACACCCCTCCAGGTCTCACTGTCATTGCCCACGTGAGCGTTGAAGTCCCCCAGTAGAACAAGGGAGTCCCCAGGAGGCGCACTCTCCAATACCCCCTCCAAGGACTCCAAAAAGGGTGGGTAGTCTGAGCTGCCGTTTGGTGCATAGGCACAAACAACAGTCAGAGCCCGTCCCCCCACACGTAGGCGAAGGGAGGCTACCCTCTCGTTCACCGGGGTGAACCCCAACGTACAGGCACCAAGATGGGGGGCAACCAGTATGCCCACTCCTGCTCGGCGCCTCTCACCAGGGGCAACTCCAGAGTGGAAGAGTGTCCAACCCCTCTCAAGGAAACTGGTTCCAGAGCCAGAGCCATGCGTTGAGGTGAGTCCGACTATTTCTAGTCGGAACCTCTCAACCTCACACACTAGCTCAGGCTCCTTCCCCACCAGAGAGGTGACATTCCATGTCCCAATGGCCAGCTTCTGTAGCCGAGGATCAGACCGCCAGGGTCCCCGCCCTCGGCCACCACCCATCTCACATTGCACCCGACCCCTTTGGCCCCTCCCACAGGTGGTGAGCCCATGGGAAGGGGGACCCACGTCTCCTCTTCGGGCTGTGCCCGGCCGGGCTCCATGGGTAAAAACCCGACCACCAGGCGCTCGCCAGCGTCCAGATGAACTTCCACCTTATTTCTTAAGGTTGGCTACTAATATCATCACAGTCCCCGTGACCCACATCTTTAATCTATCCTCAAGCCAAAACTCCATTCCGGATGCTTGGAAAACAGCCTTTGTTCTTCCTTTGCTGAAAGGAGGTGACCCCACCTCACTGAACAACTATCGACCAATCTCTAAACTCTGCATTTTAGCCAAGGTTCTAGAAAAATTGATAAACTCTCAAATCAAAAAATGTCTGGACTCATTTAACATCTTACCTCTCCATCAGTCTGGTTTCAGGAAACAACACAGCACTACAAATACTGGTCTGTGATCCAGTGTTGTACATGAGGACAAAAACCACATTGCTCCTCCTGAATCCAAGGTTCAACTGACTGAAGGACCCTCCTCTCCAGAACCCCTGAATAGACCTTACCAGGGAGGCTTAAGAGTGTGATCCCCCTGTAGTTGGAACACATTCTACGGTCCCCCTTTTTGAATAGGGCAACCACCACCCCAGTCTGCCAATCCAGGGAACTGCCCCTGATGTCCACGCAATATTGTAGAGTTGTGTAAGCCAACACAACCCTAAAACATCCAGAGCCTTAAGGAACACAGGGCAAATCTCATTCACCCTTGGGGCCCTGCCACCGAGGAGCTTACTAACTACCTCGGTGACCTCAGCACCAGAGATTGGAGAGCCTGACCCAAAGTCCCCAGGCTCCGCTTTCTCAGTGGAAGACATGCCAGTGGGATTGAGGAGGTCTTCGAGGTATTCTGCCCACCGACTCACGACATCCAGAGTTGTATTTTAATCTGTAATAGAGGTACTTTTTATTCTTTTATTCTGTTTTATATTATAGTTTGTATGAATGTGTTGGCTGTCTCACTACCATTACCTGCTGTAAATGAATTGCCCCTTGGGGACCTAATAAAATTGAAGGAAGGAAGGTCAGCAGCACACCACCCCCACTATAAATAGTGTTGGTGGCATACTGCTTTCCCCCCTCTGAGACGCCGGATGGTGGACCAGAATCGCCTCGAAGCCATACAGAAGTCATTCTCCATGGCCTCTCCAAACTCCTCCCACGCCCGAGTTTTTGCCTCAGCAACCACCCGATCTGCATGCCGCTTGTACTGCCGGTACCCATCAGCTGCTTCGGGGGTCCCACAGGCCAAGAAAGGCCCAATAGGACTCCTTCTTCAGCCTGACAGCATCCCTCACCGCCAGTGTCCACCACCGAGTTTGAGGGTTACCGCCACGACAGGCACCGACAACCTTGTGGCCACAGCTCTGATAAGCCGCCTCAACAATAGATACACGGCCCACTCAGACTCAATGTACCCCACCTCACCCGAAACGTGTTTGAAGCTCTCCCGGAGGTGGGATTTAAATCTCTGTCTCATGGGAGACTCTGCCAGATATTCCAAGCAGACCCTCACAATACGTTTGGGCCTGCCAGGTCTGACCGGCATCCTCCCCCACCATCTGAGCCAACTCACCACTAGGTAGTGGTCAGTGTACAGCTCCGCCCCTCTCTTCACCCGAGTGTCCAATACATGCAGCTGCAGATCAGATGAGACAACAAAGTAGATAATCGAACTACGCCCTAGGTTTGTCCTGGTGCCAAGAGCACATATGGACACCCTTGTGCTTGAACATGGTGTTCGTTATGGACAATCCACGATGAGCACAGAAGTCCAATAACAGAACACCATTCGGGTTCAGATAATTCATTCAACCTTTATTTAGGCAGGTTAATCTCATTGAGCCTCGAGGACTCATTTACAACAGAGACATGTCTACAAACTAAAGAATGATGACAACAGCAACAGTAGAATTTCCTTAAACAATCAACAATAGACAATCATAAGAGAGAAATACAGATTTTTTTAACAAGTTAAAACAAAGATATCATCAAAGCAAAACAGACAGATTATAAGGCAGATGTAGAAAATCAAAAACAGGAACATGTCTGCATTGGTTTTTGCCAGGATTCCAACAGATTCTTAAAGCCATGTAGAGAGGTCAAGGTCGAGAGCTTCAGATCTTTTTGTAAGATATTCCAGGAAGCAGGAGCGGAGTAAGAGAAGGCCCTTTTGCCAAGTTCAGGGGGGGCGTTCCTCCCAACCACACCCCTCCAGGTCTCACTGTCATTGCACACGTAAGCGTTGAAGTCCCCCAGTAGAACAATGGAGTACCCAGGAAGCGCACTCTCCGTTACCCCTCCAATTACTCCAAAAAGGGTGGGTAATCTGAGCTGCCGTTTGGTGCATAAGCACAAACAACAGTCAGAGCCCATCCCCCCACACGTAGGCCGATGGAGGCTATGCTCTCGTTCACCGGGGCACTTTGTCTGGTCCCTCACCTAGGACCTATCTGCCTTGGGTGACCCTACTAGGGGCACGAAGCCCCTGAAAAATATAGCTCCTAGGATCATTCGGACACTCAAACCCCTCCACCACGGTAAGGTGGCAGCCCAGGGAGGAGAAGCTTGGTTCAACTCTAACAAAATAGGGAGGTTTCAAACCATACCATACCATTTTATAGAGCACTTAAAAAAGCGACAAAGCCAACCAAAGTGCTGTACAAACAAACAAACAAACAAACAAAAGGCAACATACAATATGAAGTACAAAAAGAAAGAAAAAACAGAATATAGAAATAAATCATCGCAGATAATAAATATAACGACCAAACACAGATCATCTGGTGTTGAAAGCAACGGAATATTAGTGAGTCTTTAAACGGGATTTGAAAACCGAGAGGGAGGGGGCCTGTCTGACGAGCAGAGGTAACTCGTTCCAGAGTCTTGGTCCTGCTACAGAGAAGGCCCTGTCACCTCTGTGCTTAAGACGAGTTCCTGGAACTGTTAGAAGTAACTGGTCCGCTGACCTCAGAGCACATGGTGGGACATACGGGTGTAGCAAATCAGAGAGATGGGGGGGGTCGAGACTGTTCAGGCTACAGGCTATCTTGCGGTCCTTAGAGTTCCCAGAAGCAAAATGGGAGGAAGATCTTTCAGTTCTCAGGCTCCTCTCTTGTGGAACCAACTTCCAGTTTCTGTCCGTGAGGCTGACACATTGTCCAGTTTGAAGACTGGGATTAAGATTTTCCTTTTTGATAAATGCTATTGTTAGGGTTGGCTTGTTATGCTGCTTTAAGCTTAAACTACTAGAGGACAAATTGACCTCATTTCCTCACGAGTTATTAAAATTGAATAGTTTTCATTTGATACTATTTCTATCTTAACATGTGATTCTTGACCTGCCATTGTGTATCTGTTCCTACCAAACCCAGCCGGTCGAAGCAGATGGCTGCTTGTCCTGAGCCTGGTTCTGCTAAAGGTTTCTTCCTCATGAGGGAGTTTTTTTTCCACTGTCGCCTTCATGCTTGCTCAAAATGAGAGTTCTGTGAAGGAGTTAAACTCAGAGCAGTCTGCTCCTCAGATAAATAATGTGAAATTATTATTTTATATATGAATGTTTTGGTTCAGTGCCCTGAGACGACTTCTGTTGTGACTTGGTGCTATATAAATAAACTGAATTGAATTGAATATATGTCTGGGCCTCTCTGCTCAAGCTGCTGCTCCGAGACCAGACTCTGAAACAAGTGGAAGATCATGGATGGATGGATGGATGGAGGAATTAATGAATTCTCCTTCCACAACTTTTAATCCCACTGTCTATACACCAAAATATCAGTCTTTCTGTCTTCTTCCATTCAGTGTGTCCTTGTTGTAGGCCTGATGGTGTCCTTTCAGAAGTCAGATGTCACACACCCAAACATGTTGACTTCCTCTGTATCTGATCTCAGATGTTACCTTCTAACCAGGAAGTAACAGCTATTTTTTACCTGACACATGTCCTTCAGAAAACCTCATAGAACCATCAAACACAGCTGTAAAAGACTTGGATTGTCATTGATTTTGTTTTCGTGCTCCTGCAGATTCATTGAGCTTTTATTTTTAAGGAAGAATCAAAACACTAAACACTGCTCTGACAGTGAGTCTTGTGAACTAAACCAGGAAGCTGATTCTGAAAGAGTCTGAGTTTTTAAGTTGACCATGAAGTCAGGGCAGCGAATTCGGATGTTGTCAGTGCATACAATGGGCGCTATCAACTGTTATCATCCCCATATGTAGCGGCGAAACTGTCCAATCTACCTCCTAGCATGTTTATCTGCGTTATAATCGCTGTGAGGCAGCGCGTTTCTGTAAACCCGGAAGTGTTCTGTTTTTGTTTTTTCAGCTTATGTAACCGTTTTCCTAAACTTAACCTTAACCCTGACCCAGAGGACCAACCCTAAACCTAACCCCCTTACCCTTGTGCCTAAACCTAACCAAGACCCTAAACCTAACCTAAGACCCTTTCTGTAAACCTAACCACGTAGCTAAAGACGGAGCCTGCTGTCATCGATTGTAACAGTGACAACGTACCTTTAAACCTCCTAGGAGGTACAGGAGGGGCAATCTGACCGCTACGTATGGTTGATAACATCCGAAGCGGGTGGTCAGGGACAGGCAGCTACAGGTGTATTGTCTGTGTGTGTTCTCAGTTTCTGATTGGCTGTGTAATGTGTCTCTACAGATACCTGTACTCTGATAGGCTAAAAGTCTTTGGCCCTCTCATCATGGGAATTGGGATCTTCCTCTTCATCTGCGCCAATGCTGTGCTGCACGAGAACCGGGACAAGAAGACGAAAGTCATCAACTTACGTGACATCTACTCGACGGTCATTGACGTTCACAGCATCCGAAAGCCCCACCCTCCCTCTGATGGCTCCACCCATCTTCCTTCAGCCAATCCACTGAATGGGCTTGTTAACTATGTCCAATCCCAGAGCCTGGACACAAAGCCCTGGACAGGCCCCACCTCCCTGCTGTTGTCAAGGCAACCTGACAACAGCAGGCGGGGTAGTGACGAAGGAGCTGGAGCAGTCTTCAGTATCTGCCAGGAGAAGCCAGATGCTCCGTCTCAGTCCTCCTCCTACAGACACTCTCTGCCACAATCCTGCAGTCCCTGCTGGTCCTTCCACCACAAGGAGGACCTTAATTCTTTCACAACACCCCGGTCCCGGCAGCAGCTCCCTGGCCCACACAGGAGACACTCATTCTGGGCTGGGAGCAGCCGGGAGGATGAGGAGCAGAGGAAGGAAGTGAGACCACCTCCTCTATGTACTTCTTCTCCTACCCCCAACAGAGGATCCAAGGCACTGCTTCTCCGGTCCTCCTCCTCTCTCTCCTCCCTTTCCTATCTCCTCTCCTCTTCACCTGCTTGCCCCTGCAGGAGGCAGAGCCTCCCCACAGCCTCCATCAACTTAACTTGCAGCAAATTCTCACAACAAGGAGCAGTCACTGGAGTGGTCTTCACCACAACAAGTGGCTTCACAGAGGAGGGGCTCCAGCAGGGAAACACAGAAGATGATGTCACAGAGGAAAGAGGAGTCGTCTAGCATGGCATCATGTGACCCAAAATCAGTCTAAAGATGACAAAGGACTGCAGCAATAAGAAGTCTTCCAGCTGAGTGATGGCACAATGAGTCAGCTTTATCAACAGGCCAAGGCTGGTGGGGTGATTGGAGGATAACTTCTGGCACCTATTGGCACCTGCTGCACAACACAGAACTTTGATTTGTTTGAGTGATTTACTTCCTGAGTCAGATCAGTTCAGGAGGGCACTGCAGCCACCAAAGGAAAAGATTCTCAATCTAACTAACCATAACTAGATATAACTAGCCATAACTAATCCCAACTAAACATAAATTCACCCTTTATACTAGGGATGGGGCCGATCGGATCCAGTATCGGTATCCAATACCAGCATAATTTATGTATCAGTTTTTCCGATCCAACCAGCCGATATTTCCGATCCAGCTTCAAAGAGCACTTGTGTTACACCATATTCTAAAGGCCCCAATATACCTGTTTCTTTTGCCTCACGCCGCTCGGCGCCGTGGGAGCGCCGCGGCAAAAGCCTTTGATCGCGGGCGTGAACGCGCCAAGCTCCAATTTTACTACGCCTACGCGTGCGCGTTGATAAACTGCCTCGCGTGTCAGCAAATGACCAATCAGCGACCTCAATTTGTCCTGTAGCCTGCACTCCAGAGAGCTGCGCTTGCACAGAGTATAATATGAACTGCCTGCGCGCAGCTCACGCCAGTCCAGCGGCGCTGGGCACAAAGAACAGTATACTGGGGGCTTAAGACTACGTCTTAACATTGTGTGAGTTAAACCCAATGAAGACACTCTGAGCCTCACAACAGGAAACACCCAAACTTTAATAGCGCACAAGAGGCAGGTCTATATCACAGACGTCCTTCTCACTCATGGTGCAGCTGAAAAACTAAAATACTGCTAAGCATTATGGGAAAGACAACAAAATCCACTCCCGTAGCAGTTAAGGGGAGTGGACTGTGTTGTCTTTCCCATAATGCTTAGCGTGCATTATGTACATGGTGCAGCTGGAAAACTAAAATACCGCTAAGCATTATGGGAAAGACAACACAGTCCACTCCCCTAACTGCTACGGGAGTAAATTTTGTTGTCTTTCCCATAATGCTTAGCGGTATTTTAGTTTTCCAGCTGCACCATGAGTGAGAAGGACGTCTGTGATATAGACCTGCCTCTTGTGTGCTGTTAAAGTTTGGGTGTTTCTTGTTGTGAGGCCCAGAGTGTCTTCATTGGGTTTAACTCACACAATGTTAAAAAGGTAGTCACAGAATAATCTCAGTTAAAAAATGTATTATTACAGCCTCATATAAAATCTGCGATGGTGATATCGAAATTGTATTGGTATCGGATAGGGATCGGCCGTTACCAAGAGTTAAGTATCGGATCGGAAGTAAGAAATGTGGATCGGTGCATCCCTACGTTATACAGATTAATCACATTAAGCCTCGGAGACTCATTTACAATGAGACCTGTTTTAGACAGACAGACACAAATAAGGAAAACATAGCATAGCTAGACATAAAAACAAAAAAGTTCAATCACATCATCTGGACAAGTTTCTTTAAGGGAGAAACATTGTATCTTTCATCCAAATGACTTCATCAGTCGGCGCCCTGCCAACCAGATCTGTCCCATAAATAGCCCTCATTGCTGTGTTTCAAGCCAGCCTCCTGTTGAATTCCCAGAAACTGGCTTTTAACACGTTCAAAAAGGGACCATCCGTCCAAATCAATCATCATCAGGCCAAAATGCTTCAGAAAAAAAGATTTTTAAGTGCCATTATCCAGGTAGATAAAAACAAAAAAGGTTCAATCATGTCATCTGGACAAGTTCTTTAAGGGAGAAAAGTTTTTTCTTCGGCCTTGGTGTCCTCAGGTTGTTTCTGTGAGTAGCAAGTTGGCCATCTGGCCTAAAACATTTGATTATTATACATGATGATTGATTGTTTTGGACGGATGGTCCCTTTTTGCATGTGTTAAAAGACTTTTTCTGGGAATTCAACAGGAGGCTGGCTTGAAACACAGCAATGAGGGCTATTTATGGGACACATCGGGTGGCAGGTTGCCGACTGATGGTCTCTTGGATGAAAGACGAAACGTTTCTACCTTAAATAAAGTCAAAGTCAAAAAAGGTAAATTTTCTTTGTTTGTGATACGCACCACATGTAGTACATGTGGTGGAACAAAATTGTGTACACAGGGTCCCAGTTACATCCAACAAAAGAATAAGATGTACCGGTAAAAGAAAAACAGTAATAAGATCTAAGATATGAAATAAGAAAAATGTTAACTAAAAGTACGTTAAGTAATAGTAGAAAACCAATACGCCGAGCAGCAGCATGAACATGAGTCTGTGTGAGCAGATGAGTATGAATAAACACAGCAACATGGAATAAATCAGCAGCATGATGTGATTTTTTTCACAGTGATTATCCTGGTTAGGGATTCATGAGTCTAACAGCCTCAGGGTAGAAGCTGTTCCTCAGTCTAGTGGTTCTACACTTAATGCTCCTCAACCTCCTTCCTGAGGGGAGTGGGGCAAAAAGTGTGTGTGCTGGGTGAGTGGGGTCCTTCATGATGCAGGTGGCCTCTTCCTGCATCTGGAGGTGTAGATGTCTGTGATGGTGGGGAGACTGACTCCAACATCTTCTGTGCAGCCTTCACCACTCTCTGTAGAGCTTTCCTCTCTTCAACTGTGCAGCCTCCATGCCACACGTTGATGCTGGAGCACAGGATGCTCTCCACTGCACACCTGTAGAAGGAGGTGAGGACTGAGCTTCTCAGACCAGCTCGTCTCAGCCGTCTGAGGAAGTAGAGTCTCTGATGACCTTTCTTGATCAGGCTGGTGGTGTTGTTGGTCCAGCTGAGGTTGTCGTTCAGGTGTACACCCAAGTACTTGTAGCTGGAGACCACTTCCACTGCAGATCCTCCTAAGTTCAATGTCCTGGTTTCAAAGTGTTTTACTTTGAGAAAAATTGAAAGCAGTCCCGGTTGCCTGAATATCGCAGCTAGGAATAATAAAAAAGGACTCTGGTTCTATTTTGTGTGTATCGTATTGTGCCGCTAGAGGTGAAATTCTTGGACCTGCACAAGACGGACAAGAG